>JBBMOC010000011.1:11517872-11687631 GCA_037975185.1 Centropyge bicolor | reverse complement strand
AAATGAAAAGTCACCTATGCTGATAGACTAGATCACTCATGGCAATGTGCGGAGCTGGTCTCGGTTGCGGGGACGCGGACGAGCGACCCTGGCGGGATGACTTGATCCAAAGTGGCCCCGCTGACCGGCGCGGTGCGCACGGCTCTGCTGCTCGGCTCCTCCGGCCAGAGGAGGGGGGCGGGGGGAGGGAAAGGGGGAGAAAGTCCGCGCTCAGCCCCGCTCTGTGTGACCGACCTCACCCGCAGAGAGAGCAGAGAGAGAGTGGAGGTTCAGAAGGGGGGGAGAGCCGGGGAGATCATCAAACGATGCAGCGCACCGGGGAGAGAGAAAGAGAGAGAGAGAGAAAGAGAGAGAGAGAGAGCACGCCTCCTCCTCCTGAGTGATGCGACCAGCCTCCTCCCTCTCTCTCTCTCTCCCCCTTTTCTGTCCTCCTTACTCTGAGGATGTGAGGACGCTGTTATTGTTGTTGTTGAATTACACCATACATCTCTCTCTCTCTCTCTCTCTCTCTCTCTCAGGTCCACAATAACTACCCCCTTAGCTTTCATGTCAGATCAAGTCATGCACTATATGCCCAGTTCAGTGAAGCAGGACTTACTTCTTAAGTGCTGATGGAAGACAGAGACTATGAGGAGGAGGAGGAGAAAAGAAAGTGTGCAAACAGACACAGAGGAAAGTGGGGGTGTCTGGCCTCTCGGTGGGAAGCGGGGAAGGAGCGGATGATGAAGTCAGCTCGGCTGTATAAAAGCATGTCAATTGGATGCACTTTGCAGCAGAGATGTGGCAGTGGCACTGTGTGGGCATATGGGCTGTGAAAGAGGATGAGAGCCCCCAGGCGACGGACCCCATGCGACGGATCGCGTTGCACACAGAGCTGGAAGGATTGTGGCAAAGCACTGGAAGGGGATCAACACGGACTGAACAGACTATCTCTGCGGCTACAGGAGGGGCTGCCCTGCTGATCACAGGCCTCACTCTTTTTACACCACGCTCACCTTTAACACACATGGGTCAAAGATTAACACAAAACAGTGGCTCTGGGAAACAATCATAGTTGGTTCAGGCCAGTCACAAGAGTCTAAACACAAACAGGAGTAAAGTCGACATCACAGTCAGAAGGATTATGGACTTTTTGAATTTAAAATCGAACCAGGCAGACAACAGCAAAATGAAGTGGATTATCTTTGGATTCTGTGTGTCAAACCTCAGGTAACATAAGTCCATACTGTTTACATGAGACTTTGCATTTGTTTGTGTGACCAGTGCTGTGACAACACTGAAAGACCCCCAAAACAAAAAGCCTGGAATCTAATGAAGATAATGGAATCAGAAGGAGATCTGGTCTGTCAATAGAATAAAGCAAACTCAATTAAAGATGAACACTGAAAGGGACAAGACTATACGAATACTTCTAATTTGTGCTGTAAAATCATGTGATAACATTAACACAGCTGATAATAAATAAAGCAAAACTCCAACTCAGTCGATCAAAAGCAGCAGTTTTCTACAAGGCTGAAATCTCCCCTGTGACTTCCTGAGAGGGAAATGTTATTGTGCGTCAGAATATCACTTTTACTTGACAGTACATGAATAATGGCAGTAAGTGGAGTGAATGGCCAAGTAAAAAAACAACATAAAGTATGAAACAAAGAAAAAACTATCAGTGCAGTTGAAGGAAGTCTGCAGTGTGAGGACCAGAGGGTGGATAAGGATAAGTTATTTCTGTCCCCAGTTCTTATTTATTTGCTTTTGTCCCCTCCAGATCTCTCTCACTTGGCATCTGCACTGCCCTCGTCTCTACTAATCTGACTTCATTTTTGGAAAATAAGCCTGTATATATAGCTAATTTTCCAAATATAAGTCAATATTTGCACAAGCTGAAGCAGCTCCAAAGCAAACAAACGTCAGATGATAATCAGGTTATTGAACATAAAATCCTCGTGTCTCTACTCCCGAGGCTTGTTTCTTTCTGTTGCTCGCCCCCTTTGAGAGACTTTGTAGTACCACTCATGTCCCACGGGACCCCATCCCATTAGTCCCTCCTGATTCCCAATCCATTGTTATAATAGCTTGTAGCCTAGAAAGACACTTCTAGTTTGGAGAGAAAATAACATTTAAAAAAAAGTGTCCTAGTATCTATCCAGGGGTCAAAATTCTCCATATAATTCCTAATGATAGATTCATGCACGTGAGCTGGAGACACCTCCCAGGAGATTTTCTGGATGGATGGGGCGTTGAGGTAAGAGGCTAAAGTCTGGATTAGCAGGGGATTCTTTTACACAGTAGAGTCAACCTTGAAACGGAGGCGAGGCACGCAGACGCCAAGGGACCCGAGTTATTAATGTGGTGAGCAAGACCTGAAATGAGGATATAAACAAAAAGAAACACACTGATAAATAGATTTATTAATATATTCATAGATAAGAAAGTGTGGAGAGTGTGGAGGAGAATTAGTCATGGGTCACATCAAGAGAAAAAAAAAAACATCAAAGACTAATGACCCAGTACTCCTTTCCATCTTCACACGCCCACAGCCCCTCTTGTTTCTCCTCTAACCCTCCATTTCCTCAGCTGAATGCTGTAATCACACCTGATTTTTGAGAGCAGAGTGTACCTAAGCTGCTGATCGCTGGGCTGTACCTGACATTTCAACCGAGGCAAAAAATAACACTCTGACATCTTTGATGGTGCGCTTCCTTTTCCACCCAGCAGGGACGGCTTCCAGTTCCCCCTGTTCCCATCCAACGCCAAAACCTGCAGCTTTAAATATGACATAAATTAGCTTTCCATTTTGTTCAATACATCATCATTGAAAAGGAATTCTGTGAACGAAGAGCAGTTTTTTGTCTAGTTGAATTAAAATTGGTCCAATTTTGAGCAGTCCCTGAACGCCTCATCTCACAGAACTAAACAAGAAACGGTGTATTTAGACATTTCAAAAGAGCATTTCTCTAAATCATCTATTATCATCATTTTTGCTGTTGTTTTCTGAGAAAGTGAAAAGTCTCAGATTTCAGTTCTCACAAAATAATCAGTCTTTCTTTAAAGTTACATTAATATAAGATTAAACTGTGTGTACACCAGTGAATTATAAGCACTTTATAAGGGCTATTATTTAAACATTATTAATTATTAACACTTAATGATTGTGGTTCAGATATGACTATCTTTGGTTGCACTAAGAAGCTACCATACAGTATGTTCTGTGCTGTTTTCGATCCCAAAGTCAACTTGACAAACCTGTGATATGTTGTTGATATCACTGAAAGTAGCCTTAAAATGTCCCAGAAAAAATATTACACAAGCTAAACCAGACTATGAGCAGAGCGAGAGCTTCATCATCATGCCCATGTTTCCTTTGCTGTTGTCCCTAGTTTGACCTCGGGGCTACCAGCGTTCCTAGATCTCCAGCAGCTCATTAGCATCAAGGTCAATTCTGCATACCACAGCTGAATAAAGGATGAGTGGGAAAAGAAGCAGGCGTATTGGTATGACTGAACTGGATCTGCTGGTACTTCAGTGAGTCTCATATATGATTTTTCTTTTTCATCATGCTCCCTATAGAAGCAGAAGCAGCCATGCCTTGCTCGGCTCGTGCCTTGATGATACAGCGCAACACTGTCCGGGCTGGTTTGTATATACAGCAGAAGGCAGGAGGCTGGAGATTATGTCTGTGTGTGAGCATCGACGGTCTTATCCGTGTAGACAGTGATGGGCTCGGTCCCCATTAGTGCCTGGGAATTTCAAAGCGCGCCATAAATAATTCTTTGTTCCCAGGCTCAGAACTCACCTTGCTCCAGAAATACCTCCCTTAATTCAATTAATAATGAGATGCCAAAGTTTTTCCTCCATCAGCACTGGCAGCGAAACAGACGACTGGATTTGAGCGCCGTGGAATATGCACCGTCATGGATCAAAATATCCACCGCATGCAAGATTCATGCGCCCGCAAAACAAGGGCAGACTGCGCCAAGCTTTGTCCCCGTCGAACAGCAGGGGGCGTCGGTAGCCTCGACGCAAGAGAGGTGAGCCGATGCCTGGTGTCACCTGTGAAATCAGGACAGGGAGAAAAAAAAGGAATGATTACTGGGCTTTCCTCCCTTCCAGAAAACTGTGTCCTTGAATTAAACATTTGATCTCCAATGTTGGCAAAGGCTGACTGTGCTTGTACAAGGAAGTTCTTTGAAAAGGAATGTTAAAGCAGATGGAAAGTGAATGAAGGCTTTTGGGAGGAATCGTCTTCAGCGGCGGCTGTCAGAATACAGTACACTAGGTTGAATAGATGATTAAAAAGCTTATGCTCGGAGATTCGCTTGGAGATCCCTCTGGTGCTGCTGAAAGGTAGCCTAATTTTCCAGACTGGCATCTCTTCTTTAGAAAATTGCTGTGCGTGGTTAGATGCCATTTTGAACACATTTTAGAAAAAGTGAGAAAGGTTTTCCCCACGGGGTACCTTTGAGTCGCATTTAGGAAACTGCTCATTTTATACATATGACATCTAATATATATACTTTGGACATGTTTGATAACCTAATCCAGAATAAAAGAGGTGCTACATAAAAGCATATATTTTATGGTTGGGAAGATGAAAAGAAGTTCCTGAGTGTTAAAAGTTCAGAAATTCCTACCTGGATAAATTGTGCCAGAGACTATCAATCATGGCTAATGTTCCCATTTTCTCTAAAACTTTCACCTGAGAATATCTGTATTACTGGCCTAAGGCATAAGCAGAACACAGTCAGCAGCTGCTTAGGGCCTCAAAGCCTCCAGGAGCGAATTATAAACTCGTTTTTTTAATTATTCAGACATTTAAATGAATAATCTTTTTCTTTACTGTTTTATGTTTGCACTTTAGTGAACTTCACTGAACAGACATTGTCCCATCAAATCACTTCCTGTTTAGGAATCAAAGGTGGGTTTCGATTGGAACAGCACATAGTCCTGTTCCTGATAACAACAAGATAGTTTTAATCTTCTTCAATCTTTCCTCTAAAATATTTCCTCTATCATATGTGCCCAACAGAACCAGGGGAAAAAGACAAATACAATACAACAGGCCCTAGTGGGAGGGCCGTCACACCCCCCTCCATAAGACAGGGGTTCTAACCCCTGAACCAGGTCTTACTCTACATGCCAAGCATACACAATCTAAACTTACCTAAATTAAACCTACCATTAATAGTTATAACTATTTAAGTAAACAAGTCAAATCATTTGGAAAAATACTTAGTACACTAAACAATTACAAATACAAGCTTTATTTTTTTTTAGCACAGTTCATTCAATTGATTTCATTTCTTTCACTTTAATACTTCATTTAAACTCACAGATCACTGGAAGTGAAAACAATTACATAAAAAGCATATTAGATGTTATGTATGTTTGTATGCCATTATATAATGACATATTTGACACGCGCTTCCAAGATCAAAATGGCTGTCCTGACTAAATCAACGAGTAAAGAAGTGTGTAAAAGTAAAGACAAGCTCCTGTACAGCAGAACGATCAGGGAGGGAGACGCAGACCTGCCCAGTCCTGCCTCTGGTGTCTTCTGACAAGCAGTCAATAGTGAAAGAAAGAAACAGCATGTTCAGCAAAAGAAAAGAAAAGAGTGGGAAATGAAGAGGGCAAGACACCCTGTGAAAAGCAGCGGGAGGAGACGAGAGCGAAACGAGCGCTTCGGGCTCTCTTAAGGGACACCAGAGATTGATTTGTCATCAAAAAAAAAAAAAAAAAAAATCTGCAGAATGGGATGCATATTAGTGGACGTAATTGTGTTTAAAAGCAATTACACACCAGTCATTTCCTTTGCTTGGAGATAAGAATCAGAACATTGAGCTTTTTATGAAAGAGAAATGAGCTGATGGAGGACTGCACATCCCATAATGGCCAAGGGAACTGTGGCACTGGTGACCTAATATCAAGAACAGCGTGAAACCAAGAAATAGTGCCATGCTATATTTAAGATAATCCATGTGTCTAATATGTGATTCAAAGCATTGTACCTGTGAGCCATGCTGAGCAGGAAGAGACGATGGCAAGCTACCACGCTGACCGTGACCTTCAAGTGTATTGTAAAGACAACCAGTTCCTCAGCACTACCAAAACTGAGTGGCAGCTACAAGAACCTCAATTAGTCAAGTAATTAGGTCATATATCAAAACAATGAAGCGCCTGGGTGAGGACGGACAGAGATGGTCTGAGAGGAGACGAAGGAGAAGGAAGCAGAGAAACAGTGTAGAGAGTGGATGGAGTTCATAAAGGAGACAGAGGAGGACAAGGGCATAGAAAAAGTTGGAGAGCACAGGTGAAAAGAGAGAGAGAGAGAGAGAGAGAGAGTGGAAGAGACAGGAGGAAGTCGTCTGCTTTTAAAAGGCTAAAACATACATGAGAAAAAAAAAGATGGTGATAAAGACAGACAGGCCAGTAAAGTGAAAGCAACTGGAGCTAAGTATGACAGAGGTGGAGAAAGAGGAAGATTTGTCAGGCCATATCATCTGGTGTTTGGAGTGTGTCCTGTTGGAAATCAGTGAGCGTCGGTCTGGTGGCACAGCTCTGCACACTCGTGGTCTTTGAGGAAATGCAGGAGCAAGGCACGCTGATAATCACGTAGAATTATTTTTGCTCATATTTTTGCATGATTTTTCATCTCATTACTCCCCTGCAATTAGGAATCAATGACAATCAAATGCTATAAAGAATCGGATGCACATTCTTTTAACTTTTAGAGCTAATTATCTAACTTTTATAACAATAGGGACTAAGATATTCCAAACACACTTTAGGTTGTGAAGGCATGAGGATGTCAGTGTGTAACTTTCTGACAACTCCAACTTCAAAAAAGTTAGTGTACCAGAGCCCATGTAGTAATATCCATCATACAGTCATGTGTTTGACAAAGTGGTGAACCTCTCTCCATCCTTGCTTGTGAATAACTGAGTCTTTCCAGGATGCCTCTTTCATACCCAATCATGATACTATCACTTGTTACCATTGAACCTGTTTACCTGTGGACTGATCCAAACAGGTGTTTTTGGATCAGTCCACATCTTTCCCAGCCTCTACCCAGTTCTCGTCATGCCTTGCAGATATCTTGACATTAGGGCCGTAATGATACATTAATCTCTCGATACGATACAATACACAATATTCGGCTCACGATATGATATATATCACGATATTCAGCTCACAATACAATTCGAAGTGGGACATGGGGGATTTGAATGGGCCTTAATGTATCGATACTCGCGGATGAAAAATCGATACTCTCTGGGGAAACAAAATATCGACATATATATCGCAGAATCGATAAAATTGCTCAGCCCTACTTGACATGGATGAAAAAACGCCACCTTCAACTTAACCTTTCCATAACTGAGCTCCCTGTCATCCCAGCCTGTCTTTCTATATAACAAAAAATCAACATCCAGCTCAAATCAACCCAACTTAAGGCCACAAAGTCAGCCAGAAACTTGGGCATCATGATTGATTGATGACCAACCAAGGTCCATGTGGTGTCTAACATCAAGAAGATCAAACCCTACCTGTCTGAACATGCAGCACAACTCCTGGTACGGGCTCTCGTAATATCATGCATCAACTACTGCAATTCCTTACTGGCAGGCCTCCCAGCATGCACGGTCAAACCTCTGCAGATGATCCAGAAAGTAACAGCCAAATACAGCACGTCACCCAGCTCAGTTTCAGTTGCAACAGAAACAGCTCCCTCCTACCTGAACTCCCTCATTCAGGTCTACGCCCCCTCCTGCTCGCTACACTCGGCCAATGAAAGGCGCCTGATACAACCACCTCCAAAGGGCCTGAGGTCGATAGCCAGACTGTTCTTCTCTATGGTCCCCCGGTGGTGGAACGAGTTACCAGACTTGAACTTGACTTGACCTGCTTAATGGAACTGTAGAATTGTTTGAAAGTGTTGCTGGCATCAGATTCAGAATAAGCAAAAATGTACCAAAGTCTATAAAGTTGTTGAGGTCAAACATTCAATATATTGTCTTTGTACTGTTTTCAATTGAGTGTATGTCAAAAGAACTAGTAAATTGTGACACTGTTTTATTTATGTTTTACACAACTTTTTTGAACTCGGGGCTGTGTAATGTGTATGTATGCATTTTCCTTTTTTCTAAACCGTCGTGTCTGCACCGCCGGTCTCCTGAGGGCCGAAGCGTCTCACAGCTTACACTTCACACGGTGTCCTCCCACTGAGGTTGTGTTCAGATGCAAAACAAGCCGGGTAAACAAACAGAAAGCAGGGATTGCACACACACGCACACACACACACACACACACACACACACACACACACACACACATGCACATCTTCTTAAACGACAGTAATGCTAAATGCACTATGACAACATGCATAATTAAAGGCACTCTACCTAAAAATAGGAGGGTCGGAAAGAGAGAGTAGAGAGATAGAAACAAGAGATGAGAGAGGAATGAGAGAAAGACAGAGAATGGCAATAAACTGTGCGGATAGTCTGACTTTTGTATTAAGGAGTAAACTTGTCAATTTTCTTTTCTATCTTCAAACAAACAGTGTGAAATGACTCAAGCAGCTGTCTGATTGCCTGAAAGAAAAGACTTAATGGGAGAGGTGGCTTCATTATATGGAGAAATAACAGGCAGCCGACGAAGACCTCTGCCATATTTGCATTATTTTGTGGAGCAGATTAAAAAAATGGCGCTAAAGTGCTCTACATTCACAACATGTTCACAATTGATTTGCCCAAAGCATGCCATTCCATTTTACATTCCCCCGCCACCTCAATTAAAGAAAAAAACACCTTGCTGTTACAAGTCCGTCTCTTTTATTCCCCCCCCCCTCCTCCCTCCCATCATCAGCTTATTTCAGATATGCAATCTTCGTTTCATCTTATTCTTGTGTCTCGTTGGCCGTGCCTCACTGCACCTTATTAAAATGTATATTTTCAAATCATTCTTCAAAGGCGGACTGTTTGCCTAGAGAACCAGAGCCATGCCCCATGTTACAGGAAATTACAGAGAGACTGAGCAGAACCAGATAGCGCACCTCTTTCTTTTCTTGCTTTCTCTGCGTTGGTTTGGCTACAGTTCTGCTACGCGGCTGCAAGTCGACTCATTATATTAGTTTATCAGCGTTTCGTCAGATTCTGAAACGCAGCCCGAGCACTTAGCACAACCGTCAGAAGAATCAAACCTTTTATAGCAGCAAATATTTATCTCTGCAGCACCCAAAAACAATATTCATATATTCACAAGACAACCGCGCACATCTTTAAAAAGACTTCACGGCTGTGGAGCAGCACATAGGGGAAACTCCTCTGAAGCACCCTTGCACTGTTTATTTGTTGAGCCTTGGCTGTCTTGTTGATAACCAACTCATTTGCAATGATAACATGCCCAAGAGGCTCAAATGAGGCCATTCACTGCGGCTGTGCTGATAGAGGATGAGCAAGTCGGAGGCTGTGATTGGCTCGACTGTGATGTTCAATTAACAGTCGACTCAGCAAGTCCTCACGCACATCAAAGTGTCCCAATGGGCCAAATCAGTGATTGACAGCGTGGAATAATCCCGGCCACAGAAGGGCTGAGCAATATTATCTCTAACTATTGACCACAGTGGACGCACATAGAAAAGGGTGTAAATAAAAGAAATGAAAGAAAAGGTCTTGTTTTCTGACACACACATTTTAAATAAGATGCCACCATCCCGAACTTGGCCAGCTGCGTAAAAACCGTGTGAACATGGATTCCTAAAAACTTTACCCACCTACCATATTTAGCATCCTCCCCATCTCTCCCAGAATGCAAAGCAGCTTAGACAGTGGGACCCCGTCACAGTTTGGCTGCAACAAAGGAGTTGTGCGGAGTACCCTGCGGGCCTGTGCTTTCTGGCTGGCAGCTTTACATATAAAACAGGCAGGCCTATCTGTCTCTGCACAGGCTGCGGCCACAAAGTCCGAATCCCAGCTTGGAACACTCTGAGGATCCTCGCTCTGGAGTTCTGCACAGGGGGAGATTAACAACAAACACTAAACATGACTCTTCTGTCCACGTCTCAAAGAAGAACTGTGGATCACTGAGGGGAAGTTTGGTCAAATAAAAGTTTCCAGCTTCACTGTCAGCACAAAGAACCTTTGCCCCTGTCGCTCAAAGCTGTTGATGAATCTTCCTCATTCCTCCCTGAAAGTTTTTGTACATCATATATTCAATTTAACATGGAGCTTTGGTGCTGTTGCAAAGTGCCGCCATTCAATCTGATATTGAGTTTTAGTCACATTACAAGTTCAGCGCTGACTCTCTGCAACAAATAAAAAACATTCTGAGTTTGAATCCTGTCTTTACGTTGGCTTGCATAATTGGTCACAGTAGGTGCAATTCTTAATGTATTATAATTCATTTGACAGGAGTTACAACATATCCAGAGGGAGCAAACTGTGACACAGGCAAACACTGACATCTAGAGCAAGTCGCATGAAGTTACACTTTCTAGGCACAAACACGAGGCCTTTTTTTTTTTAACAGGTCCATATTTTTAAATCATGACTGGTTGAGAAACTAACAACATTTTGATTGTTCATTATTAAATCAAATTTGCCAGTGATTCAGGGGATAGTGCAAGTCATCCACTGATCACAGGTCCTTGTTCCCAATGATCAGGCCAGCACCCTGCAAGGTGGTTTGCTGCCATAAGGGTGTGAGTGTGCCTGAAAAAGTGAATGAGTGGCAAAAAAGGACATGGATTTTAAAGGGTGGACCAACCTTCCACACAATGTAGCACAAGGCAGGTTTCTCTCTTATTGTGTGGTGTATATCTATGCTGCAATCCCGCAAATTATTCATTAGGCAACTGTCAAAAATATTATTTATTATGGAAAACCTTCATGTCTTTAAATATGCTGAAATTTTTTATCAATTAAAACACACTCCCTCGTCAATGTCAACATATTTGACCACCACCATCAAACAAGTGTCTTGTCACAGACTGCAGTTCTTCATTGCAGAGCACGTCACTGAATGCACAGCTTTCCTGACCTCTAGTGGATGTATTGTAAAATGACATGCTCCCTGCATCACTGTTTTGTATCAGTGAGCCTCAGTTCATCTGTGCAATCTTTATAATAATAACAATAATCATCTCTGTACATCACAAACTAAGTTATTTCAGAAAAATGACTATTTATTTCTGTGAATTTAATCAATACAAAAAGATTAACAGTGCACTACAGCTGCAAAACAAGGCATTAGTTTCACTCAATAAGTTGGTTTGCTCTCTACATGTCAACTATGAAGTTCTACCTTTACAAGTCAAAAACTCACGTACTTGATGTAGTTAAAGATCTGCAGTTTGTAAATGCATAGTCTAAATATTCTCCTGATCAACCATTGGACCAAACAGAATTTTGTTGTCTGTCTGTTCAGTGCTTTGGTCCACAACAGCACATCTCAACAACTAGAGCTCTGACAAAACTGACATAAAATGCATTCTGATGTTCAAAGCCTCTATAGGACCGATCATGATATTTTTGGTGACCATCTCTTCACCCCAACATCAGACCATCACAAGCATAAATCAGAATACGTTTCAGATGTACACCATGAGCTTTACTGAGGAGACTGTAAGATAGCATAAGACCAGATAAAACAGAGATTACTGATCCCACACCAGGGGAATTCATTTCTTACAGCAGCTCAGCAGCGGAAAAAAAAAAAAAAAAGCAGAGGGAAAAGAATGATTATTGATGAATACAAATTAAACCAATAAAAATGTACTACATATTATGCACATTTCTGTACAACCAATGACGAGATGATCCATGAAAATTCAAAATCATGAGTACACCAAACATTTAGGTTGCACATGAACACATCACACATTGCAGGCAGTGCTGTGGATGTTACTGGTTTGCTACTTACTAAAATTGAAGTAGACTTAATCAGTTCCAAATAAAGACCTCGTGAGAAATTTGAGTCGTCTGGTTTCTGGTCAATGTAGAGATGACAGGGTGAAGTATATGTGTATGTTGTATATGACCAAGATTCACATTAACAAGCAAACACTGTAGAATTGCTCCTGTAACGTTCACTCACCATTCACCGTAACGTGAAACTAACGAGACAAGTCTGAGTTTATCTGTCACCTGTTCCACCTCCGATCACTTCCGGGTCACCTGATCAACCACCAATCCAACATCCTGACAAGGCAGCAAAGATCTCCAGAGAAAAAAAAACAGAGGTTGCTGGAATTACAAAAGTAATCACATTAGTAAAACGCGCTACTACCTCCAACCTCTGTTTACAGGCCAAGTGCCCGTTGCATGGACCACTTGTAGCCACTAGGTGTCACTGATAAACACAAGCATGTCTGACTGGGAAAACAAGGATTCAAAATCCAGTTATGAGTTTTTATGAGTTGTGTATTTTTTTTTGTTTAGTCTAGTCCAACTACCTTTTGTGATGTTAAAATAAAATCTTAATTTGCAGCTGAAAAAATATTTGAAGATTAACATTGCAGTTCAATGTTTTTATGTAAAGTCATGGAAGCTTTGCATAGCTGCAGATTCATAATAATCAATAGATAATTATTGCCAATGCAAGCTGTGTGATATTGTATAAGTAAAGTAATTTAGTCTAAAATATGAATAGCTGAAATGATGTATGATCTCATGAGCAGCAGGCGAGAGATGACATTGTAGCTCTGGTTTGAGTTCATCATATGGCTCTGATTGCCTATGAGGGATGCATCAAAGCCTCTGATTGGACAGGTGCCAGTGGGTAAACTGCCCTAGTCATGGTACTGCCATTTTAGGTCAGAGAGGTGAGAGGAGAGAGCAGATGGCACTCAGGAGGGGAGACAGAGCTGGCAGAAGACCTGGACACTGGGCAGGAAAACTGTGGGTTAAGTAACAATTAACAACATGATCAACATTTTGGGGAATACATTGTGCAATTAAAATAGGCTTCGATTGTTGTCATCTAACGTAAAACCTGAAAATATGTGTTTAGTGTGCTTCTGTATGCAGTTTAACACGACTACTCAACATATAAACACAGCACACCTTTTCCTCTGAATATCATTTATTGTTCAATCTACATCAGTCGGTCCTTGGACAAACCGCCTCCGCTCATTTCATAGTTTGTAGGATACATTTATGACCAAAGAACACATTTCACACTGCTACAGATTGACAGAACTGCCATATTGAATGTTAAGATATCTATTTACTGTCATGCTGAGTGTTTTTATCAGTAGTAATGACGTACTGATGCTGTTACTGCTGCTAGTGTGGCTTCTGGCATAATAATGGCATCTAAAAGTCCCGTTGGGTGGACGGCATTCCATAGTATCGTCATTCTATGGTAGGAATTCGTACTGTAATTTACAGTTAGATGAGACTGGACCTTACATTGTCTGGCCCAGCGTAAAACAAATAGACAGACAGTGTAATATGTTAATACTGTGTAGAAAAAATCATATGCATTGATACTTTTCACCAATCCTCATAGCACAATGTCTTACTTGTTCCTATGTTTATTAGTTGTGCAATATTTTGAAGATAGTAAACAGCTATGATCGTATAGAGATCTTAATGTATCTACAGCTTTGTATATCCTTTTGGTTATGAGGATTAGCATAGTCATCCTGTACCTAATAGTATTTCATGATTACATCGTATATAAAAAAAAAAAGACCTCCGCAGAGTGACACTTCTGTACATGTATGTGTTTTTGCTTTGTACATAGCTGTAATGTTTAGCTTTCGTTTTCACATTGTCTCGCTCTGTCTCTCACCATATTTTATGGCAACTCCTTTGTACCCACTTTGGCAGACGAACCCCAGTGGTGTGGATGGAGGACCCACGGCCTCCCTTGTCCAAACGCTCGACTCTCAGAGAGCCGAGTGATCGCAAGACCCGCATTCCTGCCACGCCCTCAGAGAGGCAGTCTTGTGCAGCATAGTTCCTTGTATAGTCTTTGATAGTTTGTCGTTAGTGCTTTCGCGACTAACCAATGTTGTGCTAGTTTGTAGAGCCCCCCCTTTTGTCTGGCTGGTCTGTAAAAGGCCGTTTCACAGTTAAGTCCCAAGCAGCAGTCTTGTTCAGGGGTGGGGGTGAGAGACGCCAGAGGCTCTGAAGGGCCGGAAGTGCTGGTCCATTCACTCCAGCCAGATGCTAGACCAGTGGTTCCCAATATTTCCCTTTGCATACACTCTCAAGCTTTTCAAGCTCCTTCTGCTTTGTCTCATATTGTTTTATTTTAAGCTGCAACTCATGCAAGACTCTCTGTAATCCTCATTATTAGGAAACACTGTGCTAGCCCTGATAGACCAGCCTTTTATGGCATGCAGCTAATACGGCTATTTCAGCTATAAAACCAGCTGTTTGAAGGATATATTTCTTGCAGCAGTATTAGACAAAGTACACCGTAATGGAAGCTGGAAAGACAATGTGTGTGTGATGGAAGCTTGTAATATGACACTTGTGATGCATATGTATAATCAGGAGCATCTGATGTTAGCTGTATTAGCTACAGGTGCTAGCCTTTTTGTGGTTTTAATAGCTGACTGGGGTAAAGGCCTGTAGAAGCTGTCGCCCTTCAGGGCCCTGGGTCTGTCCTTGACCTTTGACATTAGGATCATGAACCATCTCTCAGGGAGAGGCTTGAACATCCAAAGGCCTTATTCAAAATATGGTAGCCAAGATGCAGGTCAATGAGGGAAGAAGAAAAAGTATCCAGCCACGGTCTGCGTTTACTTAAAGTAGTTAAGACTTAAAAGGTTTTTCATATGAACAGGCAAAGTTGTCATTTTGTTGAACAAATATTCTGTGGAGGATACTTTTTCACTCTTGCATTCACTTGCATTGCCCTCAGCTTCGCTTCTCAGCTTTCCTCTCTCCCTCTCTCTCTCTCTCTCGCCCTGCCGTCCTCCAGCTCTTCCTCCTCCTTCACAGGCTGTTTTTGTCCGGCAACTCGGCCTCTGGACTGCGGGGAAAGTAGACGGTGGCTTTGTGCTCCTCGTAGCGGTCGATGTGCTTGAGGTGTACCACCATGTGCAGGGCGTAGGCTAGGACGAGGAGCAGGATCAAAGACGTCACCAAGCCCATGAGGATGGCCGGCGTCAGAAAAGTGGCGCAGTCACTGGCCGACGCGAACTTGTCCGACTGCACGTTGAACGCCTGGATCTAGGGGGGAAGACAGAGAGAGAAGGCGGAAAGATGAGATTAAGGTAAACTAAAGAGGACGACTGGCTCTTACTGGGCTTACCAGGCACGGAGACACTGGGCAGATGGACAGGTTGAGACAGCCTAGCAGATGGCTAAACAGACAGTGTACAGACAAATTGACAGGCTGCCAAACAGACGGTAAACAGACTGACTGACTGACTGACAGCCAAACAGGCGGAACACAAAAGGAAATGGCTGGCAAACATACACACACACATGCACACATGGGAAACAAGAGAGGGGGGGTGGAGGCTATGATATAACAGTGAATGTGCAAACAGTACTAGAGGAGTTACACAACGAAAGCTGCGCCCCTTGTGCGACAGTGTACCTGGAAATCAGTGAAAGTGATGTGCCAGTTAGCAGATGTGTCAGTGTGGGAGCTGGGCACTAGCAGGGTGTCATATTTGTGCAGGCTGCTGACGTGCTGGCAATGGTAGGATGAGGTGGCAGGAGCGTAGACCTCGCTGGCGTTGAACGTAGCCTCCTGGGTCCAGTTGTAGTGGATGTGGACGCTGTCTAGTGTGAACCAGTTTTGACCGGCTGCCTCGTAAAAAGTGTTTGACATCTGAAGCCTGGCCGAAGAGAAAAGGCACTTCAGTAAATTCTCACATAAGGAGTAACTGCTCAGTGTGATAAAGGAAATTTTTCAGGTCTGTTTTTAAGACATTGGTTGGTAAATTTAAAATCGACATGTGCATCTTACCTGATTACTAGACCTCGCAAGTCCTCCACATCCCCAAACCTTAATGAAAGCCTGTGAAAAAACAAAACCATAAATATTAAAACATGACAGTGATTCCAAGAAATTCTCAACTAATCACAGCAAATATTCAACTATTGCTCACTATTACTATAATACTCAACAATTACTTAGATCATGTGATTTCTATTTCTGTGTCAAATTAAAAATACTATAAAACCTTTGTTGAAGCAATGGCTATATATGTGAGATTTTGTTATATTTGTCTAGTACACCACATATGTCCATACTGTCTTGTAATATATGTCCAACAGTTCACTAAAACTAAATTTTTCTTCTACTTCCGTCCACAAAGTTGACCTACGTGGCTTTTTCCTTGGTGCAGATGGAGCCTTTAGTATCCACAGGTGAGTTGGGGTTGAACACCCTTTCAGTCAGGTCAATGAAGGTGTGGTTCCTGTAGCGGATTGCCAGGCGCTTTGCCTTGAACAGAATGCAGGTCTTCCCATTGTAAGACACGCTCAGCGGACCGTAAGGCCCCATCAGAGACTGGAGCAGCTTCCTCTTACTGTGAGACATCCCCGGCTGGTGCCAGTTAAAAGGCTGTAAACATGTGAAGAAAGGAGAAATAAAGAAACTGCAGCAACTACAGTAAAGTGTGAACAGCAGCAGTTTTTAATTCTTTGACTGTCCTCTAGAGGGCGCTCGGCTACACAAAAGCAGTGCCACAATCCAGAGGCTGCAGACTGAGAAGGATGTTGCCACAAAGGTGCTAAAGGTTTTGCAGATCTTGCTCATCCTTGAATGAGAGTATGTAGCATTACAAAGACGCTGTGTTTGTGCTCGATTTATTCAGCTGCTGAATCTGCTTATCACCGGGAAGTTGACTTCAAATGGACGAAATTGAATTAATTAATTCAACTAGTAGGAATTCAATGTAGAAATGCTGATTCTGGAGGATCCAGACGCTGAACAGTGACACAGCAATAGAGACATATACAAGTCATCATGTTTTTCAGTTCAACTTTTTTTTTTATCATATGCCTCTATTACAACATTACCTCTACCTCTTTCTTATGCATGCTGTGTTACATCATTTCAAAGGGCAATTTTAAAAATCACCATTCTCTTAAGCTGATCATTAAAAAAAGTTCCAACCACCACTGAAACTCAAATGAGGGAAGAGCAGTGTTGTCTTCCCTGTAGAAAACAGGAGCTTTCTGAATTTGCATATAATAGCATGGTTGCTGTAACACTACATTTCTGCAGTGTGCAGATAGAAACTGCCCCCTCTGGCTGTTTAATCTCTTTGCTCAGAGGCCACATCTCATTGGAGGGCATTTAGGCTAATCCAGCACTATTTTACAAGACACGTAAAGTGGCAGTCATAGTGGTTTTGAAATGGTTATTATTGTATTTTGTTTGTTTGATGTAAAAAAATATGGTCATGTTGTATTGTGTTGTATGTATGGTAACTGAGATGACAACTCTCCAAACATTTAAAATTTCTACAAATGAGTACAGTAGCTTTGGAGCAGCAACTAAAATCAGTGAGTTATTCTATGTGAATCAGATGTAACTGTGCCTGGATCAGGTGATACAGCATATAGCTTCACTGAATTTTTTGCTTTTGTGAGTTGTCCTGCGTGTGTGGGTGGCAAGGATGTTTTACCTCTGGTGAATGTGAGAACAACAATATTCCCACTTCCAAGGTCAAGCAGTGTGACTGAGTGAGTGTGCCCTGTTATGTATGTGTGCATCCCAGTGTGTGTTTGTATGTGCAGAGAAATACAGAGGGGTGAGAGAGACGGTGGAGATAGCAAGGCAGGAATAGAGAGTGTGTACCTGCAGTATTCTCCTGAGTGGGTTTTCATCTTCAGGCGTCAAAATAACCTCTTCACTTTCTAAGCCGTACCCACCATCTTGACCTGAAAGCACGTACACACATTACTGCACCATGACAGATTATATCAGTATACATATTAAGCTGATTGCAATGTCGCGTTGCAAAACGTAATCGTAAAAGTTCAGCCGATTCCACACACACACCACACACACACACACACACACACACACACACACACACAGACAAGCACGACAAGAGCCTGCGTACACCTCAGTGCTCAGGCTCCTATCTATTTCCAGTTGTTTTGCGTCATCGCAGTGACTCATCAGCAGTATTTCACAGTTACGGTACTATTGTCCTGTGTGTTTACAAATACTGCTCATCTCGTTCCAGAAACATATGATTTGCAGTCATATACTTTAAAGGGATTCATCTCCATCCGTCTTTTCTGCCTCCTTTTCAAAGGGCCTAAATATAGTAACACATCTGATTTGCCACTGAGGTGTATGGATCACACACACACGACATTTCAAGATGCCACAATGTGGCAAAGATGTCTCGGGCATTATGAGTGAAATGCTTCTGTCAGGACTATCTGTCCAACACATCAGCAGCAAAATTACCATGGCAGGTTTGATTGAATCAGGCCTCGTGTCACAGCAGATTTGTTACTTACTTGATGTAACTCTTGTTGCTTGTTTGGGGTTTTCTTTGCTGTGGAAAAGACAGAAGACACAATAAGGTCTTGTGATTACAAGAAATGATTGAAAAAAAAATTCTTCATGAAGCTTTATAATATGTACAGGCTGCTTATTGAGTATTTCCCCTTAAACGTGAAACTGTTTTGTCTATTGATGAGGCTGCAGCAAACACAGGGACAAAAACAACTCTGCAGTCTTGTCTATATAAAAAACACACCTCTAGAATATAACATGTTGTAAACTCATACATTTTGTATGTACAGCAGAATCTGCCCATTTTTCATACACATTTTATACAACATACATACATGTTTTTATGTGCTATCTAATGTATACCAAACATATATTTGTAATATATGTAGAGCTTAAAAAGCTTTAAAGTTGCTAAATACCACACACTTAAATGACCTGTTTTTCATGTATGGCATGCCATTTACAATACGTATGCATATAGCCACTAAACAACCATATATAAGCCTTGTGTATGTATTTTGTTGTATTGAATATGTATGAAAGCTATAACATATTAAAGTGACTTGCAAACTTATCAAATTACACACTTTGCAACATATATGACTTAAAGTCTTTTATGCACAGCTGCAGAGCACTCAGAATAAAATCAGAAGACTTTGCCCACAGATTTTTCTCACCAGTTTACAATGTAGGAACTTTTGCTCGGTGTCACTTTTGCAGGGGTTCAGTCTTTGTGTGGTGTTTTTGCTTTTTGCTAAATGACCGATCTTTAATGTAGGACTGACCTACATAGTGCACAAGGGACAGAGGACAAACCACTTCCTTTTCCTTCACGTGTTTGCCCTAGCTGCCGTGCTCTCAGTCTAACTAAACCCTGCATAGCCTTGGACTTCTCCAAGCTTAGCCTGATCCTTTTAACTGTCTAATCAAAGACGTAATACGCCAGCAATGGGCTTACAAGGCGGCGCTGACATGGCCAGTTTTGCTTGTTGTGATGGTCCACCCATGGACTGTCCTTGCCTGTCCATACTGATCTTCTGGGCTGGCTTGTTAATCTCCACACAATAGCCAGTTATAATGGGCTTGTAAAAGGTAAACCGTAAAAACCTGTGGGAGTGAGCATGATGGCCAGTGTCTGTCTATAGTGTGATGTCACCGGGCTTTACTTCAGCCTGTTTGTTTATTAGCACCAGCGTTTCAAATAATGAACCGCAGCACAACAAAAGCGACGTCTGTAAAGATGTTCATCTGTGATATTGTCTTTGTTATCTTTAGTTGAATAGTGAGGCTGTGATCTTGTAGGAAAAGCCTTTTTAGAAGAGGATGACCTGAATATTTATACTAAATTTAAACACACAAAGGCCGGTCAATATTGTGACTACTGTTGTCAAGAACTGTTCACACTTTGTTTCTCTCAGACGCTGAACCAGACACTGGTGGAACTACCTCATGTGCTGTAGTTAAATGATCTATAAAGTGCAGCTACATTTTGTCATAACAAGGTTTAGGAACTTGTGATGCAACAGACTGAAATTTACCAACACATGTATTTGTAAAACATGACTTGTTATTTTGCAACTCATAGCATACAGTGTTATAATTTGAGAAAGGAAAATTATGTGTAAACTCAATTTGTAACATCAGACAGGTGGCCTTATTGTTGGTGGCTAGAGATGAAATTGGCAAAATATGAGGCTTTGTATCCGAGGACATTCATTCCTTCTTTTGCTTTTCATGCTCAAGATCCTGACTGGATTTTGGCCAGATTCAAGGAAATGATGGATCTTTGCACGTCACTATGACATTTTCACTCATTGGCTCAAGGGTGGTATTCTTGGCTCGTTCATCCATGCCATCCATGGATGTCATGCACAATATCTCAGACACAGCTGTGCTACTGTTTTTTTTTTCACATTGAAGAAATTATGCATCCCTCTAGTCCATTCTGACATTTTTAAAATGTTACTCATTGGTCCTGGATGGGCAGCACAATTAAAGATCAAAACAAGGTGAGCGGACTCGGGCTGCGGCTCACAGATGAAAAGATATTAGCAGGTCCTGTGTCTGATAGTTTAAGGGCCAGGATGCCAGACATATCAGCACCAGCAGCCTGGAGCAGTTATCAACCCGTCTGGTGCGGTTTCTACCTGGGCAATATTGTGTAGTTTAGTGCCAGATGGATTAGGATTAGCGGTAAGAACAGGCCAGGTCCACTGGAGCCCAAATGTGGAGAGACGTAGGCCCTGAACAAGATGAAGGGATTAAGGCCTGATGTCAGAGTCGACGGCATTCTGAGCAGTTGCAGTGCTAATTTATACACCTGAACTGACCTCTGAAATCGTGACTGTACACACGGCCAATAAATTTGAACCTTGACCGCGAGCATTGTAATCAAGTTGAACTCTGCTGACTGAACGAAGCAGTTTAAGGTTGTTTTGTTAAATTTGTGTAACTAGAATCCTCACATGTACAAATATGCACTTTCCTTCAATATTAGACTTAATTCTTATACCTGCAGCTTTGAAATTATTATACTGTACTTCTGCCAGTATATTATTATGTACATTATTATATTATATTATACTCCTGATAATCCTATTGTTGTACTGTTTTGGTTTGTTTTTTTAAATCAATTGATTCTTATATTTTCTTTCCTATAATAGTACTTCATGTTCTCAAAACACATACAGCAGATACTGCATTGACTTGGGGTCATATGTCGCACAATTAGAGAGTTATCAGGTGCTTAATAAACCATATGAAATTGTGTTGACAGGTAGAGATGGCTGCACGATGACGTCTGTAGAACATGAGTGAGAAAGCATGAAGCTACAGTCGCACGCTGTGTACGAACACTTCAACCTACGTGCCGCTCTGGTGCGTTTGTGTACTTGCCAGCTCCGGCGTCAGCATCTCGATTGGCTAAATCAGAAACTGTCAGGCGTTTGCATGTGTGTGCGTTTGTGTCTGCATGTGTGGACGTTCCTATGAACCTGCTCGTACGTGATGTCTGCATCTACTATTCCACAGGTAACAAAATGACAGTTTACTTAAGTGGTGAATCCAAATATTTACATTTGCCCAGGTGAATGCTGGGTAAGCATGTTTGTATATGAAGCAGCTGCCAAAAGCGTAGTGATTCTGGCAGCTGGCGGTTGTGACTGAAACCTCGACAGCGTGGTGGACACTTGGACGCAGCTCACTTATCACCTGCGCTGATATGCGAAACCTTGCAAGACTTCTAACAACACAGGGGTTAAAAATCCCTAGACGACTACATTTCATATCTTATTTACATATTTATGAATTCACATAAAACAGTGCGTAGCTACAGTCGATGATTAACAACTGTTTGTGTCTGCATGCGTACCCCCCCCATCACCCCCCTCCTCCTCCTCACCCCAGCCCATCCCCAACACAAGTGAATAAGCACTCCTTCCTCTGCACCTACCCAGGCCTCAGCTGGCTGAGAGGAGCCAGAGGAGTCTGTGCGAGCATGAGCTTGTGAGTGCTAACTAAAGCCCAGTCGTTTGTTCCTGTGCCAGTTTCGCGAGGTCAGCAACCCGGGACTGCTGCGGCCCCGTCATTGGCTCAGCCTGTCACACGGTGCCTGGGTGCTGAACAGGCCCTTTATATAATCAAAGCCATGCCAGAGCCACTCCTTGGATCACCTCGCTCCCTCTGCATATATCCTTAAATATGTGCAAATATAACATACGTCCAAATTGCCTGTAGAAGATGAACCTGCATACATTACGATGATTGTCGACTGCTGTGATCGCAATTACTTTTGGATAAGTAAGTGTCCGGCTTATAAATATTTACAACGACGAGAATCATCATGTGCCACTGATGGTATATCGATCAATACATTTTCGCTGAGTATTTTCACCGGGCATCATTTATTGAAGCCTGTAGAGGGAGGGCCGATCATCATCCCTCGTCTGAGCCTCTGCTGTGTGCTGCTGAGCACAGGGAAGGTGTGGTGCCTGCTCCCCCAAACTTGTAAACAAATCCTCTTTGCCTCTGCTGCCACAGAGTGCTGAGCCACTGCACTCAGACTCTCTGTGAACCGGGATCAAGCCCCCCCCCCCCAACATCGCACTACTAGGAAAAGCTAGTTTTGTTGAGCACAGCAGTCAACTATGTTCTATGTTCTTTTAGCAAATTGTAAACTACAATCATGACGACAACACAAAAAGGAAGCAATTGAATGTGGAGCTTTAGTCAATAGGTTTTGGTTTCTCGGCCTAGAACCATTGTCACTGTGTATATCAATAGTGTATCAGACTACAGTGATGTGTTCTTGTGCTCGTATTTCCTTATATTATGCCGACATGAAATTTCAAACCCGGCTATGATAGTATTTCACAATGTACAGGCTGATCTACGTAGGCAAAGTAACGGTCATCTCTGACAGTGTTGTTTCGGGGGAATTTGTAAAATATATTCCAACTATATTGTAAGGGGTAAATTATTGTGTCCCTGTAACAGCAGGTAAACATGTTTTAATCCCACACTGTGCAGGTGCTGGCCTATTAATAGATTTATTAGTGCAGATTAAGCTTTAGGAGTTTACCAAGATGTCAGTCAGAGCCCTGCTGCTTTTTCAGCGTAGCTTTGATTGCAGCTTCAAGTTTGAGCTGAGGTCAAGTGCGAGAGTCATCTAAAATCTGCAGACCCTCACATGCACTCATGCATTCAAACAGGGAAGCTCATGATTTTCTACCTTTGACTTGATCTTTTCTCACCGAGTCTATCTGCAACATGATCTTTACACACATACTGAAGTTAAAGGAGAATACAGCTGAACTTGACATTTTTTTTAACCCTT
The DNA here is from genome assembly GCA_037975185.1 of Centropyge bicolor. Classification (NCBI taxonomy): domain Eukaryota; kingdom Metazoa; phylum Chordata; class Actinopteri; family Pomacanthidae; genus Centropyge; species Centropyge bicolor. The sequence goes on along the minus strand of JBBMOC010000011.1, from coordinate 11,664,347 downwards.
TAATCTTTCTTTGAAGGGGAATCACTGGTCAGGCCTCCACTGGGAATCCGCCACTTTGACCCATAATCTGTGTCTATATTAGGGTCAGTTTGTCATTGTTTAACAGTTTTAAGATAACTTTAAGCACATTACATTTACTACATGCGGATTAACCCTTTAAAGTCCTAACAACATGCTACGTGAGACGTGGTTATGATCAACAAAACGGGGACAAACATGTGCTCAAGAGTAAGTCCTGCAGTGCAGTTTGTGGCTTTGAAGCATCTTTTACTTGTTACCAGTACAAAATCCTACAAGTGTTTATGTTTTCATTTTCAGAATTAACATGATTATTTTGTAGCTTGAGAGTTTATAGAAAGAAGCATGGTCTAATTGTGCTCACCCCATTCGTCTTTGAACATGTCAGTAGCCAATTTTCATCAGATAGTTTGAATGCTATAATGTAATTTGATTGTGTTGCAGCAGGTGCCAGAAATTGGGTCATATTTAATTGACTTGTGTAACCGTTTGAGTAATTTACAGGGTCACATTAACATAACAGTGGTTTTCATTGGTAACTTGCATATATAAAAAGTGATTTGTTTTTATATCTTATTCTGCTTTTTAAATGACGCACCTCTCTGCTGACATTTTGCATTAAAAAGACTCATAAATGCGTCTTTTTTTTTTCTTTACAAACAACTATAAACTGCAGTTGCAAAGTCTCTTATTGCACTAGTTTCCTTCTCTTTCTTTGCCTGTTCTGTTGGTAGACTCGGATGAGTGAAAAGGTCATTTCCAAAATTACAACTTAGTCTTCGGACCCCTAATCTGTACCCAGATTTGGATCAAATTCATTTTCAGCGGAGATGTGTCTGTGCTTGGGTTGTTTTCTAAATACTGCTACCATAAAGATTATTGCAGTTACATAAAACATGTGGATACACTGTGAAATGATTTATGACCTTTTGAACTGCGGTTATTTTGTTTTAAACAGGCAAAAGTCATCACTATTTCAACATTTCCTAGAAAGTCTTTGGATGATAACGAATGGGGTTTTTAAAGCAGAGAAATATAACCATCAAGTCTTTTCTGTTTAGTGTTTTTAATGATGTTGTTTTAACTGTCAATCTTTGTCAAGATTCATATTTGTCATAGTATCACGCATGTCAGTCACTGCACAAAAGCTGGCTGAACATTTTCTCTTCATTATCTTCCTGCAACTCCGTGTCTATCAGCAGTGGAGGCTTCTAACTCTAACTAGCACTGTACCTTTGCCTCGGCATTTCCAACCCATGTTATGCACCCTACAAGGCCTCTGAAATGAAAGGCATGAAAGGCTTCTCTTATATAACAGCATCTTGGAGTGTGTCAGAGCCCGAGAAACGGCGCTGCGACTGGCGACCGCGGCTGTTACGTACGCAGAGTTACGTACAAAAGTTTGATCCGGGGAACGGTCTCCAAACCACAGGAGAAATTACCGTAGCCGTCCTCCGCCGGAGTGACTGCGGTGAAAAGTTAAGATAGGGATCTGTCAGGGTTTCACCAGCGCTAGATTGAGCTGGAACGAGAGCGATCCCATGAGATGTCGTATATTGAATTCTAAATCCAAGTTATCTGTGCCCCAGACTCGCGAACATGTGTACAGATAAGACAATAAATGAAAGCGTGACAGTGATAATCTTCCATTCTCCAGAGTGAGTTACAGTCCAAGCAAACAGTTGGATGATTAAAGAGCACTGTGCCACAAACTGCAGCACATTATTGATTTGACATATTTGCGCTATACTAGTAAAGGATTGTGCGAGCCACCGTGCATGGCATAGTTTCAAGAGCCTTACATGGCTTTGGCACAAATTCCCTGCCTTGATGCTTCTGTGAGCAGGAACTGGTGCTAGCAAAGGCCCCGGCTGCCGGCTGAGTCCCGTCCCTGTGACACTGCTGTGAGTGCCCCCCAGGTTCGAGCCTTGAATATTTTATCCAGATTTGACCTGCAGGACTGCATGTGCATTATGCAGACATGGCCGGCTAGAATTCCCTCTCTCTCTCTCTCTCTCTCTCTCTCTCCCCCTCAATGACTGCATCAGTAAACAGACCCCAACAGACCATCCCTGATGCATCCTCTCCTCTCCTCCCTGTCCCATCCTTGTTTACCTTCCCTACGTGCTGCTCCCCCTCTTCTCTCCTCTCTCCCTCTCCTGTACCTCTCCTGCAGGCCCCCGATGCCTCAGCCTTATTCAGCTGCCTTCTGCCAGACCAACACTACTGTACAGAGACAACAGCCCCATCCGTGATCGATGAGCAGCGTCTGATGCAGTCCCCAAGACTGAGACAAACAAAGCCTCGCAGCTCAGCTCTCTCTCTCTCACACACACACACACACCAATCCTGCCTGCATTCAGGATCGGTGATGCACCCAAGGTGAGATGAGGAGAATGGTGAAGGCAGGCGAAGGAGAGAAAGAAAGACCCTAAGAGAACACATCAGCATCCCAGCATCCCTGCATGCATCTCCCCATACCCCTCCCCCCTGCCTCCCCCCCTCCATACCCCTCCTCTGTTCACAGCCTTAGAGAGGATGGATTTACCTTCTGTCCAGGATTTCAGGCACTTCATCATAGGTGAGCCCCGGCAGCAGCTCGTCCTCAGTGAAGGAGAGCCCAGTCCGGCTGAGAGAGAACAGCAAGGCGAGGGAGCAGAGGAGGAATGCGTGTGCAGCCATTGAGACAATGAAAGGAGACTGCCTCTAGTTGAGCTCCGCTTCATAATCTGTTCTCCTAGCAGTGCCTGACTCCCAGCTCCTCTGACTGGCAGTGGCCGCGTCCAATCAGCGGCAGAGCAGCGTGCGTCACAGTCCCCCCCCTCTCTGCACCCTCCCTCCTCTCTCCCCTCTCTCCTCTCCCTCCCACCCTACTCCCTTCTCTGTCATCCTCCCTCTGCCTCTCTCACTCCGCTCACCCTCCCACATCCACTCCTGTGCTCTGTATCTTCTCTTCCTCTCTGCCATGCACACATAGCCGCAGGCGAGCCCTAAGTATAGGCAAGCTCATTCTTTTTCATAACACATCTCATCATACCTACGCTACCTACAAATAAAAACACTCACACACATGTAGACACACACATACTTACACATGTATCCAGAGGCACACACGTCTACACACACACACACATACACACAGACTCTCTGTCACAGGAGCAGGCTCACACACACACACACACACCTCTGTGGAAAATCACCTGAGAATGTCAAGGTCAGATTGTGGAGGAGGAAAGGAGGATGTTGACATGACTTTAGGTGGCCACAAAGAAAAAGAAAAAAAAACCAGAGCCATGACTGCATGACCTAGATCTCCAGTGCGCTGCCACAATAGCAGAATTAATTCACTTGATCTATGTGTTGTTGTGAGCACTGAGAGGGCCTGTGGCTGAGGAAATTGTCCACTGAGGCTGCAAATATGGATGACAGAAACAGCTGAGCGGCCGTGGGATGAGACGGGAACGAGGGTCCGACCCCGACGACCCTGACGGCTGAGCCCATTTCCTCCTCATTATTCAGTCCCCGTGCGTGTGACGCCCCAGGATATTGATACATCCTCTCATTTCTTTTATTTCCATATCCGACGATGTGATGATTTTCAGAGCAGAACATTAAGAGTGGTTATATAACTAAATGTTGTGACCTACTATCATGGATATTCACATTGATGCGTGGCAATGATTCACACTAAAAGAGTGGCTGCAGACCATAATTTTAGATCCCTCCTGTCGTCCTTCTGTCATCAATCAGATGTTAGATTTCCTCCTTCTGCCACCAATTTTGATCTGAAATAGTTTGGCCTTCGTCATTATGCTATGGAGATAATTATGAATGATTTTGAATGTATGATTATGAATATTTGTTTTACTGTTTAGATTTAATAGCTCTTGTATAAGAACACACAGGTAACCATCAGTTTGGCTTATACCCAGGTGAGGCCTTGGACAGATCATCACAAAGAGTAAATATGGATAAAGATTCAGAAGCGAAGTTACCATCAGCCTCCAATACACAGATGGCATCGAGCATCAATCATCAGGATCTACAGCGACGACGTCTGGATGTCATTCAACTGGACAAGTGAAAAATAGAAAAAGAGGACTTGAAGGACTTGAATAAACAGATGAGAGGATAACAGACTTGCAGGACAGTTATAAGTACAGGCAAATGGAAACCGCAAGAATGCAGCAAGGAGATCAGCTGCAGCCAAATACCTTTAGAGAGCGAGGCCAAATCATGAACACATATGCTCTACTGGTCATCACATACCCAGCTGGAAAAAAGAAGGAGGTGTTTGAGAATGGCCGAGCTAAGATCCTGTGCTGCAGGTGCTGGCAAACCAACCAGATATCATGGTGGTCAATGAGGAACAGAAGACAGCTGTGGTGATCTATGCAGCAATGACGAGGAAGAAGGAGCATGAGAAGAACTAGACCTGCAGTGGAAGGAGAAATCCACATTAGTCCTGGGGGTCAGGGTTAGGAGCATGAGGGGCTGTGACCTGCAAACTGAGAGAGCGGCTCCAGCGGTTTCCAGATGTGGGGTCTTTGTCCAGAAGAGCTAAGATACTACAAAAAAAATACCTTGGTCTCTGGTGGAGGACCCAAGCTTGAGGAAGACTCCACCTGGAAAAAAGAGTGAGAGAAAGATTTTTATATATATAATTTTATACTGTCATAGTCAAACACACTGGAAAACCATTACCTGATTGATCCAAGAATTAGTGGGTAAAATCACAGCTAATAGTGAGTCACACATTAAAACTTATTAGTATTTTTTGTATTGTCCTTTAATTCAGCATGACTTATTTCTTCTGTTTGGAAAATGGATGCAGGCTAGACTGTAAGTCAATTGAACGTTTGTGTCTCAGCACAATAATTCCTCGCCTGTGGGTCGGCATTTAAATGGATACACTATCAAAATAAAACAAGAAGAAACACCAGTTATTATAAGAAAATCATTTAGGAATTGACTACATGAAAGTTAATTGTTTTTTCTCTTTCATTATCTTTTCCGTGTCTATCTTTATGTGTCCCTATTGTGCCTCATTGTCTAGACATTCTCGTGCAATGGTTTGTGCGACTATACATCATTATGTTTGCATGTGTTTATTGCTGAGGGTATGAGAGGTCAGCTGTGTGTCCTAGGCCTATACAGTAACAGGAGGTGACTAAAGGCTGTCTCAGCCCTCTGAGTCTGCCTGCCGCGGTCACTTCAGCAGGCCAGTGTGTCAGTCTACTGGAGGGAAAAGTGCAAACTAGTCTGTCACTGCTGCCGTCACAGAGCTGACAGGAACATCCCACAGAGAGACGTCCAGGTGTGACGACTTTGAAAGAAGTTGCTACGCCATGGTGTCTTATAACATTAGGTCCAACATTACATACTGGATGCACATCTATCCATAATGGTTTGTTAGTATGGATCTCATGATTATCATATTCAGTGTTTTTGTCTATTACTTGTTATTGAAGAACACTGAATGTGATTCCAGCCCACATGTGGTGGCAATATATCATAATAATAATTCACCACCTACATTTGCTGCTGTTTTGTAAATTGATGTTGTCACTTTATCTCCACTAAGCCACTTTAGGTTCCACTTGTACTTTGTTGTTACTTATATACTAAGTTGTATATACCTTGTATATACCTTTTTTTATATAGCTTTTTTTTATACGTTATACTTCTACCTGATTGTATGCTTGTGCTGCTTCAACACCCGAATTTCCCCTATGAGGGATCAATAAAGAATTATCTTATCTTATAATAATCCAAAATATGGGACAATGTGTTAGCAACACTTCCTCAATGTTAATTAAAGTGAGACTATATTTGGGAAATAAGACAGACTTCCTCTGACAAAATAAAAGGGGCCTTATGACTTATGACTTTTAGCATTTACCATTATCCCATCTTTGTTACCTGAGCCCACAGTGGTTGCTGTTCAACTAAAGCTGCGTGGTCCATCTTCACATTTTCTGAAGAAGTTGCATCATGCAGGGAAGAAGAAAATAATAGGAAAACCTGTTAGTATTATTGACTATAATAGACCACCAGTTCTGACAGTGTACTGCTTTAATAATCAGGATTTGTCAAGATTTAACTCCATGGTCCTATTTGGGGCTGCAGACTGTGTTGCATTGGGATTGGTTGTGGGGTGCTCTCTTTCTCCACCCAGTTCATGAGTTTGTGCTTTCTGCCCTCTCTTGGTGAGTCATCCAGCATTTTAGATTATGAAACAGATCGAACGTACAGAGCTTGGGGTTACCGTCTATTTATAGGTATGATCTCATATCCAACTTTTTAATCCTGCTCTTTATGCTCACATAGAACAGCGAGGCCTGCCATACGCGGGGTGATGTAACAGGTTAGTGCAGTTTTAGATGGCTGGAGAGCATGTGTTGATGATGATATATGACTGCTAATCTACCAGCTAGTATGAGCATCTGATCTATGCAACGTTAAAGCTGTGGCGGCATTAATCAAAACGCTAAAGCCCCGTATTCATTAAGAGGCCTCGAGTGTTGTGGGGGAGTAAGTGCATCACTGTAAGTATTTAAATGTATTTATAGTATGGTGTGTATTCAAGTGTGTGTAGCTCTGCGTGCATGTGATTTCATAAATGAGTTTGCTGAAATTGTCGTAGAAAATGTGGGATAAGACATGTTTTATAATTACGTGTTTTTATTGGTAGACATATTTGCTTTCTGTCACAACACTGTCCATCATGGTTCACTGCTTATGTTGCCATGTTTGGTGACTTTGCTCTCAACACACACACACACACACACACACTCGCACACAGAATCTCAAGACAAGGTCAGCAAATAAGGCAACATAAGAAAACGACAGGTATCATCACATGATGCAAATATCACGGTCCGTCATTATAAACGATATAATGCATTAAATACGACTCATTTGCCATGAACACATGAACATCGGTTCTTTCTAGTGTGGTGGTTCTCTGCAATCACATTTACACTTCTCAAACGTGTTAAATGACAGAATGAGCTCATGACCTCTTAAAATAAAAAAAAAACCTTACTAAGGAGTTCCAATCCCATTTACTGAGTTTTGCATTCAACTACACAGTATATATTTCCAACATTAATGCGAAAACATCCTTTATAAAAACTAGCCTATTTATTAAATATAGAACAATCTCCAGGTAAGCACACAGTTTTGCTGATTAATCTGCTGAGATTACATAACGTCCTTAAAAGCTTTCAGTGTGTCACCGCTTCATGTCACACAGGTCGTCACAGGCAATATGATAAATGGAGGACATATTATCTATTGATATGCAACTAAATTATTATGTAGTATAAAGCTAAGAAATGAGGCCGTATCTTTCAGTGTACTCCGCCAAGACAATCTGTTCATACAGTACTCTTTGTTCAAAACAGGCAATATTTTACCATAAATATACACAGATTCCTTCTATAAAACTATATCCATTCATAAAACACTCACCACATAGTTTTTGGTTCTATTAACCACTAAAATTCAGACAGTTGCTCTATACCTTTAAACCGAAAGGATCAATCCCGTGATACTACGCCATCAAGAAACCCTCCACGCAGAGCAATGCAAAGATTTGATTGGCTGAAACCTGTGAATGGCCAACGTTAACGATTAACATTCCTGTCACAACACTGCAGTTTCATTCAGTCCTTGGCTCTTCTTGGCTGGCGTTATGCCAGAATGTGCCACTTGAGGGCGCTCACATATTACCCAGAAACATGCCTTCCATCCTTCGATAAGATGAGTTCAGTTCATGAGGCACAATGTCAACATCAGAAATGTGGAGATACTGTATAAAAGGATAATAATCTGCTCTACAGGGGAGAAGAACATCTGAACCCCTAAAACAAGTCTGTGTATTTAGCTGTCAGTGACTCAATAAATAAATTAATAAATTAAATACATTCAGATTAGCATATGTAATACATTACCTGTTAGTATGATAAAACACAATTGCACACAGTATGTCATTTTTCAAGCTAATTCATTATACAGTTAATCATTTTCCTAGTCGAATAGCAGCAAGAAATCTTACGTCTACAAGTGATCGGATTCAAGTCCTTGTCCACAAACCGAGCTCGCCTGATAAACTCTCCCCACACAAAAAGTAAACTAGGATGAGAACTCAACAATAATACATTCCAAAATGGCTGATATTGGAAAACAAAAACTGACTTTCAGATCACAGACATATATGGTGAAAATCTGTTAACACAAATTACCTACATGCAGGTCCTAATTTGGCGGCCCTCAGAATAATTGAATTTTCGGTCTAATACATGTGTTTCCTTCTTCCTTGTCTCCTTTCCTTCAAGACACAAAAGCTTCATTCTAGCACATGAAGAAAGACAAGGAGAAGCAGACACTCATTTGTAGCTTTTAGATGCACTGGGGTCTTTCATGATATAGTGAAAGACCCTCTGTGAAGACGTCAAGCCTTCTAGTAAAAAGCTGACCTAGATCTATAACAGTGCTTTATCCTAACTATGACCTTTTTTTATTATTATTAAAACACAATCTGAAACTGGCAAATGTGTAGTCACGCACCTACAATATTGTCTTTGAGTTTTTTCCATACCTGACTAATCTAAAAGAAAAATAATAAAATCACCGGTAATATCAGAAGCACAGGTCTATCCATGTATCGAGAGTATAGTCAAACTAGACAACAACTATCATGCCAAGTCTATGTTTATCTGACAGGTGTTAACGATAGTCATGATGATATTTCCTCACTTTGTCACGTGGTTGGACACAGAGTTATCTTCCCATATGATTTGATTGTCTAGAAACTAAATGTCAGAGAGAGAGGCACCAGACCGTAAGGAAGGACGAGTAAAACAAACCAGTAAACAAATAAAGAAGTCTCTCTATAGAAATATAAACTCTAGAATTTTTCTGATAACTATGGAGTTGGTCAGCGCTTTGATCAATGCACACAAATATAAAACGGCAGTCCTGGAACGAATCATTTGTTCTGCTCTAGGATCAGCTCTAGCCTCCCTGCTTTCTAACTTTAGCCGCCACCCAGGAGAGGTAAAATGAACCCTGGGTCAGCGTCTAAAAGCAACTATACCAGTCTATAAAACGCGCATAAAAGAGAGAAGGCACAGAAACACAAACCCACCATGGAGTGGGGTGGACTGACAGCAGCAGTTTTTGGGGGAGCAAACTGGATGAAGCCGCAGGTCTGCTGGCAGCAGATGGGTTGCTTACAACTTGCGATGTCTGGAAAAGAGCAGAGATTTATATATTTGCTGTCTCATTTTCATTTAGTTTCTTTTGGACCTCTACGTGGATCTATACCATTCTTCTTCTCCTGGCCCCCAACTGGTTCGGAGCCTGAGTGCAGAGTTGAGTCACTCGAGCCGGTGGATGTTCCTGAACGCACCCCTGTTGACAAAAGTGGCCTCTTCACTGGATCCACTGCGTAACTATTTCTATCCTGCACTGAACACAAGAAGCTGGTGTACTTTATGTCCCACAGCAGAACAGGGCGACACTGCTCTCCTTCATTTTGTCTTTCAGATCAAAACAAAGGGGGGGAAGCCACTTTACGCCACAGGTGTGATGATTTCTATTTCATCACACCCGTCTTCTCCCGCGTTGTTTGATTTGCCTTTGATTGCGCACGTTCTGTTTCTCGACCCACCGGCTTGACCACAGTCAAATTTGCCGCCACAGCCCGTTTGCTCTCCGGGCTCTTCTCCGGTTTGGCCACGCCTCCTGTCTTGCTGGTGCTACGTTGGTGGACGGGGGGTGTTGTTTTCACGTGGATGGTTGTCTTCCCCGGTGGCAGACGGGGGTCTTCTCCGATGTTGACGGTGAGGTTGGTGTACAGAGGCTCCAGCTCTTTGGAGAGGAGCTCGTAGGTCAGAGAGTTGAGGCCGTCAGAGCGCCAGTTGAGTCTGGTCCTTTTCAGGAGGTCAAATCTAGAAAGAAGGACATAATATTACAGAGGTGTGTGTGTGTGTGTATGTGAATGTGTGCATTTCAAGGTTGAACTTTAAAGGAACAGTTTGATCTTTGCTAGTTTGCTTTATTGTTAAGCATTAGATGAGAATCACTCACATACCTGTGTGTAAATATGAGGCTACAGTCAGGAAACAGTTAGCTTAGCATAAAGACTGGAGGCAGGGGGAAACAGCTAGCCTGGCTCTTTCCTGGAATATCTACTTGAGGGCAGTACACCTGGAGAGTAATAGTCCCAACATATAACTGCTGGAAAACCACAACTTTCATTCACAAATTTAAAAAATAAAAAAAAGCTCATTTGCAGGAGCTTATTTGTATATTTAAGAAAATATTTCCTAAGCATCACGGACAAGACAAATGTAGTGCTGTGCAAGTGTATACTGTACATTTATGGCCAGATTGACAACTTACTGATAATCGTTTCCTTAAGCATTAACCTACGCTAACAACAAGAACACAATGGGGGACATCGAATTCTTTGTGTTCTTACTTCTCAGTATGTGGTTGTTTAATACAACTAGGAGACAAGGCTTGAAAAAAGGCTGCAAGTAGCAAAACACTGCAAAAACAACCAGAAAAAGAGGGTCTGGATTGGTTGGCTTTTCTGATTGGTTGCTCCGACTCTCTCTGACCAATCAACGGACTGTAGTTTTTCTAGCTCTGCCTTCAAGTACACAGCTAGCCTGGCTCTTTCCTGGAGTATCTACTTGAGGGCAGTACACCTGGAGAGTAATAGTTCCAACACATAACTGCTGGAAAACCTCAACTTTCATTCACAAATTTAAAAAATAAAAAAAGCTCATTTGCAGGAGCTTATTTTTATATTTAAGAAAATATTTCCTAAGCATCATGGACAAGACAAATGTAGTGCTGCATTCTGCCTGAGACAGTAGGAAAATGTCAAATCCAAAAGAAACTATCATTATTGTAAGATCTCAACATCTGAATGAGATTGTTTGTTAGTTTGGGACAAAACTGGGGAAGACAACTCTGATTCCTGTCCCCAACAATGAGAATGAAGCCAGGAAAACTATTAGTTATAGCTCAGAAATATTCAAGCAAAGTTAGATCAAAGAAAAACATCCCGATAAATGTTGTCGTGTTGTTGAGTGTGTCCATCTCTACCTGCGTGGGTTTTGCTCGTTGCCTCTGTCTCCTTTATGCTTGATCATCTTGTAATGACCAATGGCCACTGGAGGGCGCATGATCTTCATGCCAGACAGACGTACTCTGGACAGGCAGTGCATAACAGGAGTCAGCAGGGACAGCAGATTCTCATTCACAGCCATTAAATGGGAAAACTAAATCTCAACAGTCAGGATAATATTACACCAGCATCCATCATCCAGGCTACTTTCTATAACATATATATACTGAGTACATCTAGCCTCTAAGGGATTCATTGGAAACTAGAAAAATAATAGAAATAGAAAAATAAACAAACACAGAATTGTGGGTGACATATGGGAATAACATACTTTTATGGCCTAGAGGTGGTGGAAAACACTGTGGTTCCATTTTTCCATCTCTGTTGCTTCTGTTATCTAAGTCAATCAAAACATAGTTTAACTAATGTTGTCAATGTTCAGCATATGATATATTAAAAGTTGCAAACAGCATGCACAAAACGCAAAGTGCTACAAATATAAAGAGTCTTTTTTTCCTCACATAATTTTTGCAAGATTTTTTTTTTTTTTTTTTTTTTCAATTTTCTTGTTTCATTCAGAACAGATTAGTAAATGCTTGAAGAGCCAGAGAGTGGAGAGAGGGCACCGCAGCACAGAAATGAGCTGAGAAAACTGCATGAAAACTCTGAAGCACGCAGCCCAAAGGTCAACGTGAACATACTCACTGAGCCCACTGTGAGGGACACAGCAAAGCCACAGTGGTGACAGGGGATGCGAAGATGAAAGATGATGTTAGGAAAACATAAGATAAAAGTCAAAGTCGCGTTTCCACCAAACACTTTTGTTACGACCCTTGAAACCCGTACCCATACCTACATGTACCTAAACCCTAGTTCTGTTTTGCAGCTAGCAGATAGTACTGGTACTTCACAGTACTTCAGGGCTAACCTCCGTCACTTTTCCTGTATTTGAAAAACAATGAGACATTTCTTGGTCTTGAGAAGGTGCAGCATTTATTAGCTGACACTGTAATCTATACTATACATTTATGGCCAGATTGACAACTTCCTGATAATCTTTTCCTTAAGCATTAACCTACTCTTACAACAACGAGAACACAATGGAGGACATCAAATGCTTTGTGCATTTACTTCTCAGTATGTGGTTGTTTAATACAACAAGGAGACAAGGCTTGAGAAAAGGCTGCAAGTAGCAAAAGACTACAAAAACAACCAGAAAAGGAGGGTCTGGAAATTGTTTGGCTTTTCCAATTGGTTGCTTCAATTCTCTCAACTAATCAGTGGACTGTAGTTCTTCTAGCTCTGCCTTCAAGTAATGGAGCAGTATTGGTACCATCCACTACTTTTTTTTAGAATGGTAAAACAAGAAAGTAACATATAATAATGTATAACAAACTGAACTGAACTGCTTGGTGGAAATGTGACTAAAGAAAAGGAAAACTTGTGGTACAGAAACAGTAAACATGACAACAAAGATCAATGAGTAAAAAAAAAAGATGATTAAAAAGTACAAGAAGCAGAGAGGCTGAAATCCATGCATGTGGTTCTGACGATGTCAACATGCAAAGTTTACCATCCACCCTGTCATCATGCAGGATGTGGACCTCTGCCCCCATTCACCCCCCTCACCTGGCAGCGATGTCATCGTCCTCTCCGCCCCAGCCCCAGTACTGGTTGGGGAAGCCGTTCATCTTCATGTACTGGTCTGGGGTCACTGCAGACACCCCACCAAAATACTGTGGGTACGGCAGCCTGGGGGGGGAAGTCACATGACCAACATGCAATATTGAAAATAATGTCTTAGCAATACATTTAATAGGAGTCCACACACGTGCTTCTACCTGTATCTGAACTTGTCCATGGCCACAGACAGGTGTGTGGGGAACTGCTTGTGGCAAGTGTAGGTGTTGTGGTCGTTCTCAGGCAGCAGGTCGACATCATGCAGGAAGATGCAGCTCCAGTCTTCATCTCTGAGGGCCTCCCGCACCCCGACGTTCAGCAGCTTGGCACGGTTAAAGGTACCGTTCCCCCACTGGAGTCAGAGACAGAGGCAGAGGTTAACACACAGCCACATAGGAATATATTCATTCTGCAATAATGATTATAATAATACTGAAACAAACTGTGTTTACGGACAACGGTTTTACAGTGTTCCAGAGCCCATGAAGTAAAAACCTTTGTACAATCATGTGTTTGACAAAGTGATGAACCTCTCTCCATCCTTGCTTATGAACAACTGAGTCTTTCCAGGATGAACTTCAGTCATGACACTATCACCTGTTACCAATGAACCTGTTTACCTGTGGAATGATCCAAACAAGTGTTTTTGCATCAGTCCACAACTTTCACAGTCTTTTGTTGCTCCTGTCCCAACTTGTTTGAAACATGCTGCTGCCATCAAATTCAGTATAAGCAGATATTTACAACAATCAATGAAGCTGATGAGGTCAAATTTTAAATATATTGTCTTTGTACTGTTTCCAATTGAGTATATGTCAAAAAGGATTAGCAAATTATCACATTTAATTTGATGTTTTACACAGCGTTTTTGGAATCAGGGTTGATAATACACAGCATGTGTTACAGACTCGATTCTGATTGGCTCAGAGACACAATTTAAGGTATGTTACTGCAGAACAACAGATGATGTTGTAACACAGCAGCACTGCACTCATACATGCTCTGACCTGCTGTACGATATAGATGCTGTAGTGGATCTGCTGTCTCTGCAGGAAGGGGTGGAGGTGATAGAGGAGGGCACGGAGGTGGGTCTGCCGGTTCCGGTACGGTACCACTATCGCCGTGTGGTGGCGGGGTTCACAGTCTGGAGGCCGGTAGCGTCCACCTGGTAACACCAGCGGGTTCCTCTGTCTGATCTCCTCCAGAGACAGAGGAGAGGAGAGGTGGACAGACACAGGTCCGACTGGAGGAGAGGAAACAGGTGTTGAAGTGATATTGATTGTCTAAATAATAAAAACAGTGCATTTTAGTCTACATGCATGTGTTATATATAACAGCTCTCACCCAGCAGTGGGGAGGGGATCTGACAGTCTCTCAGCGGTGGCCCTGTGGCAGGGGGTCCGGTGCCGGAGTTGCGAGGTGGGGGAGGGGGCGCTCCCAGATGACTGAGGTTGGTGTAGACGTCGTGAGGTCGAGAGTAATCGAACTCCGGCTCGGTGGTGTGCACCAGGACGGACACCAGGCCTCTGAAGCCCCCGAGGGAGAAATAGAGAACAAAGGCAAACTGGAAGCCCACCAGCAAGGCCAGTGTGCACGGGGAGTCCAGAGAGCGGCCACAGCACGCCATAATAAAGACCATAGAGGCGCGGTGAGATTCAAAGTGGTGAAGTATGGACGGTGGGATGGGAGGAGAAAATGGCAGCTGGGTGAGGAGGGTGGAGGAAGAGGGGGGGAATGAGCAAGGAGAGGCAGAAGGAGGGGAAAGAGGTGAGCTCCGGGTGCAGGCTCAGGAGTGCAGCAGGGGGGCGTCCATCTGTAGGAATGGGTAGTAGTAGTGGTGAAGCTCAGTCAGCACTGCCATCACCTCCTGACCACGGATATCACTGAGGAGGAAGAACAAAAACACTGTTATCTATAATAATAATAATTATTATTAGAATTGTATTGTTGTTGTTATATCAGTCTAGGATACCTGGATCTGCAAGGCTCTTATTAAAACCTGTCCCGAACCAGGAAGAGCTCACTCCACACCTCTCCTCCTCTTCCTCCTGTCATCATCAAGCTTTCTGTAATGAAAACAAAAAGTGAGTAGCAGCACGGCGGCAGATTTGTGTTAGCACCACTGTGGAGTCTAATGTAAGCTAAAATAAGCTGGGGGAATGACAAGCAGCTACAAACAAATGTCATGTTTTGCTTCTTTATTTAGCAGGGCTTATTTTCAGCTGTGACATTTCCGAAGGGGCGTGCATGGAGAGAGCTGATGCCTGCACATCTATTAATCCAACATCACAGTTCCCTGGAACAATTACATGCAATAGCAAAAAAGCCTTGCAGCTGGATTAATGGAGCTGAGACAGGAAACTGATTCATAGCTATTAAAAGATGGATAAGCAGCAGTCCAGACACAGCCTGCATGCAATCCAGGTGATCATCTCTCCTCAGGCCTGTGCAGACAGATCATGCAGCTGCAGTGTTTGCATCAGGATCACAGGCTGTTTTCTGCATGTTATCACAGGCTCCATGCAGCAGCAGCAGCGGACTCACCAGCGCATCCCTGCGTCGTCTCAAATCCAGCCCCCGGCTTCCTCTCACCATCGACGGCCACCGAGGAGACGCGACGCACCCGACAGATACCCTGTTTATTTGGGCTTTTTTTTCTTCCTGCTTCCTCCTCCTAATCTCTCATCCGGGGCGAAATCTCCGCGCGGCCGTTCACAGAAAGCTGCAAACGCTTTCACACGCAAGAGCATCGCCGCATGTCAACAGAGAGGCGACAGCAGCTCCCGGATCAGATCGTGGATCAGCTGGACGAGGCGCGCGGCCGTGACGCCAGCAGCGCGCGCGCGCGCGCGCCACGTTTGAAACAGGAAGGAAGGGAGTTATGATTTCTGTCAGCGATGATTGGTTGATAGATGCGCGAATATTTGACCGAATAAATGCAAATAAAGTTCAGATTGCTAGTGTGGAAGCCACAACTTTCAAATATCACTAAACCTGCTTAAAAATTGAATTATGATAATATTGTAATATTTATTATATGGTCATATTGCACATCATAATTTGCGTCAGATATGATAATAAATATGCAGGTTCACTTGTTATAATATCGCCTCACATTATCTATATCATGCTAATTTTCTTGGGTTTAAATCTTGCTTAAATTTTCGAATGAGTTTGGAGTTCATACTATTAAACATTTGTGGTATAATAATTTTCATCAGAGTAATAATAAATATGCAGATTGACTATTACATATTATCGCCAAACATAATCCGTTAAACATTAAATATTGAGTGTATTTTGTCAATGAGTGCGTGTGTGAGTGAGTGAGTGTGTGTGTGTGTGTGTGTGTGTGTGAGAGAGAGAGAGAGAGAGAGAGAGAGAGAGTTTAGAGTGAAGATTTGGGTAAAGGTTAGGGAGGTCAGACAAGTATGATTTAAGATTTTGGCAAAGATGATTGATAAATGCGTATATATGAATATACAGAAAATAAATGGTGATTATTAGTCTGGATGCAAATTGAGTTAAGTACTGTAATGTGGAAGTCAGTTCTGCCATCAGCAAAATGAAAAGATCCAAACAGGATTTAAACTTCCAAATGTCACCAAACCTGCTTAAAAATGTAAAATATGATCATGTTATGGTATTTATGATATGATGAAACATTCAGCGTGTTTCGTCAGTGTGTGTGTGAATAAGTCATGTTGAGGGGACATAAATCTGTTTACACAGTCACATTGTGGGGCCTCGCCTTTCTTCTGGGAACAAAACACAAGTCCTCATAATGTGAATCATTTAATTTTAGGGTGCTGACTTGGTTTAAGGTTAGGAAAGCTATTTGACCACAGAAAATAAATACTGATTTTTAATCTGGATGCAAAATAAATTAAGAACCCGAATGTGCCATCATACTGCAAAATGAAGATGCAAACAGGATTTAAAACCACAACTTCCAAATATAATAAATGTAACAAGTAATTTGTGATTCTTATGATAATAAATATGTAGACTGATTTATGACAATATTGCTTAACATTATAATATTTTAGTCTGCATGCTGGTACATTTAATAGTTTGTGTGTGTGTGTGGGTGGGCTAACTTGTATTACTCATATTGTGGGGACATAAATCTGTTTACACAGTGATATTGTGGGGACTCACTGTCCCATGGGCACAAAACACCAATCCTCATCATGTAAATCACTTGGGTTAAGGTCAGGGCAGTATGTGTGTGTTCACCACTGCTGAAAGTGTAAAAGTACCACACATAAGAACTGGGAAAGATCATAAAATTGTGGGACTGAATCCCACAACAGAGACAAACCAATCTCATAATACAATATGTGACAACACATTAAGACCAGTCAGCACATGTGTTGAGGCTGAAAATGCTTCTCAAAATACACACACACACACACACAAAGTAAAACAAATACCACAGAACATAAATCAAACACATGTTCAGTGTTTTCACCAATAGATATGATAAGATTCTTCGTAAAGATGAATCATTTTTGACTGTTTGTGCACAAAATGACAACTGACGGTATTTTTCCTATGAGATATCAGATGAAATGTTCATATTGAAATTAGTTAATTTGTAATTTTAGATTTAAGTTGATGACAAATTCATGACATCATGAATTCAAGACATTTATGACCTGATGACATCCTGTCCACATGAAAATGTGATGAACCAATCTGTCTGTTTAACATTTAAGATTTCAGAGGATCCAACCTTCTAAAATCCCAAAAATGTTTTGTCACAGTTTTTTATGCTTTGAATGTAATATAAGTTTACTGTACATGCTTGTACTTTAAATTGTAAATTATGAAAGTGTGGACTCAAAATTTCTCTACACAAAGTGATATTTCTTCTTTATTTCTCACACAGCATCCAACCCAGGGGCATCAGTTGTTCTCTGGCTTTATGCAGCAGGCTAAAAATGTCTTTATTCACATGCAGCAGTAGCTTGTCAGATTACAGAACAGAGACAGGACAGAATACTTATGGCAAGAGTAGTTCCACATAGGTCTACCAACGTAAACCGGCTAACCCCCCATTAACCCTGAAGCAGATAAAGCAAAAAGGGAAAACTGTGCAAAACAATGCATTAACACTACTATTGTTTGTAGCAGTATGGAAACACACTGCCTTCATTGTCTCAAAGCAAAGCGGATGTGTGTTTTCTCTAACTGGGGCAACCCCCCACTACCTCAGCGTCCCCTCACGGAAGACTGCATTAAAGTATCATACAGACAGCATAATATTAGTAAAGGCACAGACTCCTTACACAGGTTCACTTACCTCAGATCAATAAGAAAAAATGTTTAGCACTGATGAGAGGAATTTTAAAATGTACCTATTGTTATTTTAATCAATCAACTGCCGTGATATATACAAAAATGTTTTTGAATTGGTTAACTTGAATAATAGATTCATCTTTTTGTGCAATTGTTTTTATGTCAGTAAATGGTGGAAAATAGTCCCAAATCTGTCACTAGCTTTTTTTTAAATACAGCATAATTTAATCACAGAGTTGAGGGCCAAATGGTTTCAGACCAGTGAGACAGGGACAATGTGATGTATCTCCAAAATCAGCACACACAGAAAGTCATACAGAGCACCTTTTTATGTATATATAAAAAAATCTATAATGAATTGCTTTTCTATTTTTTACTCATAGTCCTAAAAATGTTAAGAAAACAAAAATGACTTCTACCACAATAAGCACTATTGTGTAAAAAATATGGAATGAAATGCTTCACAAGTTTTCAGTACTCATTTTTCATCAAATTAAACTGGGGGAGAAAAACGTTCTTCTCAGACTCAGTCTCCTCTGTTTCATCCATTTTCAGGTGGCAAAACTTTCAAAAGCTTAAATTCAAAAACACAAGAACTCAGGTGAAGTACTTCAAGCGCTTTGCTTTCCACTCCCTTCAAGTTATGTGATTGTATTTTTCACTTTTTCAACATCTTCTCCATCACTCATCCTCTCTCCAGAAACAATACTAATAATCATCATCATCATAATAATGTCAAATATGAACTCCCTTCCCTCCATCTTTCAGGTTATTTTCATTATTTAAATTATCTCTCTCCACCTCCTCCATTTCTCCCCTTCCCCTCTCCCCTCACTCTCTCCACCTCTCAGCATCCCCCTGTCTTTACTTTTTATAGTTGCCGAACTGAATGGCCAGCCGGTCGCTGACACAGCGGAACGTGGCGGGCTGCACCTCCCAGTAGTTGACAGGGTTAGCAAACAGGCTGATGCCGTTATAGAAAGTCCTCTTCATCCCAAATCCTCTGGGGCAGAAGTCATTCACGCCCACCTGGTTGATGCTGTTGGAATGGAGGTACACCACCTGGACGGCACGAGTGACAAACACGGAGGGTGAGTAGAAACATTGGGTCCCAGATGGCAAACAACACGAGTGTGATTCAGACTCACCTGCAGGTATTTCATGTCTGGGAGGCCTGTGGGAACACGAGTGAGGCGGTTGTTGTCCAGGTGCAGCTCTCTCAGTCTGGGCAGGTAGGACAGACTGCCATTCTCTATGTTACGGATATGGTTAAAGCCGAGGCCCAACCTGGAAAAAGTGAGATGTGGGGAGAAATGTGAAATGGGCAGAAATTAGGCTGCTGCATGGCACATTGAGTTTAACTGTTTTACTTGTGTGAGCTGGAGTAACTGCTAATTCTGTGATACATATCATTATAAAAAAGAAAAGAAATGAAGCCAGGTGAGAATTGGGCAGCCAGGCAATACTTTCCTTCTAAGTCAAAATGTCTGCTGTGAAAAAGCAGACTAAGAGAAACATAACGTTGTTGTGGAAAAGTTTTCACCGTATATTAGATGACAGGGAGAGACTGCAATTTTCACTGTAGTGGGAAAGCCCTCATGAGCATAAAGTAGCACTTATCCTGCTACTTTTTAGTGGTATGTTAATGTAGTTCATATTATTACCCCTGAGGGGCACTGCTGACTGGGGATGTATTTTAAAAAAAAAACACAGGATAATTCATCACAGATATGCAAGCAAACGCCTCAGGGAGCTGTGAATAAGTTATGGTTAGAAATGGGCATGATGTTGAAAAGTGAAAGATACCTGTACAGGTTTTTGTAGCGGCTCAGGTCCTCCAGTTCCACGGCCTGGATCTCGTTGTGGTCCAGATGGAGCTCGTGGAGACTCTCTGGGAGATCTGAAAGACAGACACTGTAACTGTACGGCTCCACTTTAGATTGAGTTTGTCCTCTTTTTGTATTCGACCTTTCTTGCCCCATAAACCATTGCTTTCTACTTAGAGGTGCTTAAAGGATCAGTTTGACATTTGGTGACATTCGTTGCTTTCTTAGACTTTGATGAGAAGACTGATGTCACTCTTAAGTCTAGTTAAATATGAAGCTAGAGCCAGCCAGCAGCTGGTGAGCCTAGCTTAGCATAATGACTGGGAACAGGTGGAAACAGCTTGCCTGGCTCTGTCCAAAGGTAACAAAAACAATCCACCTACGGGAACCTCTAAAGCCCCCTAATTATGATGTTATATCTTGTTTGTTTAATGCATGCAAAAAAAGTGTTAAAAAAAATGAGATTTTATGGTTTTACAGGGGGTTATGAGTCAGACTGAGTCTTGGCAGGGTGCAGTGACTTCATGGAGTCTTGTGGTGACCATGGTGTTTCCTGGCGTACACTGAATCCATTGTCTGGATTAAACCTGCAGTGTGGAACTTTTATCTCCCCCTGCTGGCAGTGAGAGTAACTACACAAACACTGTCGACGTGTGCTCATGACGGGTGCCTGCAGGGGAGTTCTGTTTCTTTATGTGAATTTATGCCCATTAAATTTTTGAGTCAAGTGGGAGACAATAATTAAATTGACATGGAAATCTCTAAATAAATATAGAGTATTTACATTAATATATAGTGGGAGATTATTGACCTACAAAAAGGGATTTGGTGAAGTTTAAAAAAAATCCCCTCACAGTCTTTGAATATATATATATTAAAATGGCAGAAAATGGCATAATTATTTTTCTTTTTCTGGACCCCCTTGACCCCACTGTAATTGTGCCAACCCACTACTGGTGCAACAGCATAGAAGTATCGGCACAGACACCAGACTTAAAAACTCTGGTATAGTGCGAATACAGAGAGATTAGATGAAAGTAATATCAATCTTCTCATCTAAGTGAATAAGTGTAATTTTAAAAATACTGAACTAGCCTTTAAACTGTGTGATGCCTTCATTGTAAAACACTTGAGTTGTTACCTTTAGGCACTCCAGTCAATTTGGCCTCTGATATACGCAGATAATTCAGTTTCAGTCCCTTGAAGGCTCCAGGCTCAAAACCGCTGTTATGGATGGGGTTTGCTCCCATTTCTGCAAGATGAAGGGAACACTGTATTCGTGGCATGAAATAAAATACAGTCTCTTTAATCTGCAAGATTCAATGCCAGTGCTATACAGCAGCACAGGCAGTGGTGGTGAGCGACACTGAATATAGTATAAATTTGTTGAAGTCATCAGCGTTTCTGACCTATGCAGTTCATGCTGCCGAGTCCCGAGAAGGCTCCAGCCGCCACCTTCCTGATGCGGTTCTCGTGGATCCTCAGCTCGACCAGAGAGGAAGGCAAGTTCTTGGGGATGGTGGTCAGCTGATTCTTGGAGAAGTAGAGCTTCTGCATGTGCTTCAGAGGCGCAAAGGCTCTGGGGTGGACTTTGGAAATATGGTTATTCCTCAGAGACAGACCCTGAAAGAAATAGTAATCATGGAGAGGCAGAATTAAACACCCATTTTATTTGATTTGAACATCAGCAGAGTGTCGGAAAAAGAAAAGAAAGAAAGGTGAAATGCTCAAGAGCTTGTGTTTGCATCCTCAGACAGACTGTCTCTCCACCTGTGCTGGCTGGAAGATGGAGACAGATGGAGGCTGAGGTAAACAGACCTTAATAGAGATGTTATTGTATAGTGTCATGTCTGGAGTTTCCTACACTGCCAGACTTAATATTGCTCTTGGTCAGCGCTCATGAGTGTGGGTTCGGAGCGAGCAAAGCTAAGAGAGGCAAAGGATGTGAGGTTGAATACACCCATTTGGCTTCGGGTGCAAACTTAATACAATTGCAGCTCTCAGAGCGAAGGGTGGCGGAGGGCGAAAAAGAAAAGGAAATGAACCTCTAAATCTCTGAGGAAGCGGACAGTCATAATGATATTTCACACTAGAGAAGCCAATACAAGCTGAGCTGAGCCAGTTACACATCCTTGAGAGGAGCTGATCTAATGCTGAGTGGGACATTATGAATGAGGCCAGACTGTATGTGTGTGTGTCTTACATATAAGTTAGTGAGGCCTTTGAAGTCATTCTCTTTGAGCTCAGTGATACGGTTGTTCTGCAGGTCCAGGAACTTGGTGTCCCGAGGAATATTCTGCGGCACCTCGGTCAGACCTGAGGACGAGACCAGTGAAGACACAGAAGGGAATCACACTCCATTAAATGCTTCCATGGATGACTGTGAAGCAACACCCTTTAAAGCAGTTTGTTTTCAAAGGCCAAGCTCCTAGGATATCTTCGTCAGACACAGACTTTGGAAAATAAATAGTCAGTGTTTTGAAACCTCCATCGGCCTAAAAATTCACCCAATCACACTCCCACACAATCGCAAATGAGCACTTTGGGCCTCCTCGTCTATTATTTTAATGAGAGGTGGACATAGACACAACCATGGAGGTCACACACAGAGACGTCAAAGCAGCACGTAGCCAACATTACGGGTTTGTCGCTGACAAAGACGAGCACACATACACTCTCACACACACACACACAGACGAACTCCCCTCACACCAGATGGGGACAGCAGATGTTTTCCATCTGGTTTCCATTTGACAGAAGTCACAAAGGATGTGACTTAAATACCAGCAAAATCGCACATGAAATAAAAGGGAGACGGGCACAACCCTGACACATACAGACAAATATAAGCTGTGTACGTGTGTGTTAATGTGTGAGTGGTGAAGCTGTCATTGCATTCGGGAACAAGTGTCTTCATTTTGGCTTGTTTGTGAGAGAAACGCCTGGAAAGAAGTGGTGAAAATTTGCAGTTAACACCATCAAGTGTCACACATAAACACCAAAAGTTGTCATGGTTAGTGTTGCTTATGAGTACTGTGAACCAATTCAACCCATAAAAGCTAAGAACGGGTTACAACGAGCGGATGGCGTTAAGGAATACACCTGCATTATTCCGCTCAGGGATCTCTGTGGAAAAATGACTCAGCACGCGCACAAACAGAGCGACCAGCGATCATTAACGAGACCGCATCACAGAGCCCACGTGGACAAGCGTATCAGATGTGGTCGGCGGAGCAGACAGGCCACGGCAAGCCGACCTCATCTGGACCGAGACCATGATGCAACCAGACTCGCTGGTGAGAGAGTGCCAGCTGTCCCACTGGGATTCAGTTCGCCACCGACCACATCTGACCCGCAGGACTCTACCCAGAGCTGTCCATCCAGAGTTAAGTTTAGATATATGGCTTTGGTTGCGCTGTGCCACACCCTCCAATGTCACCGCACAGGATCAAACCCTCTGACATTGTGCTGAAAAACCACGTCCTCGCAGCGCTGAGAGATCTGGAGGAACTTTATTGCGCGGCCTCATCTAAGAAATTAAGCTTTCGCCTTCAGGGAGCAAAGATACATTCATTAAAGCCGTGGATGAAAGATCAGGTTTAAATTATAAACCCAACTCGGGCCCTCTATGATTTACTTTTCTCAAATGTAATAAAGTTATTACAGCTGCTGTGAGAGCAACACGGCCCTGAAAAAGCAGAGCGTTACCAGCTGGATTCATGTGGTAGGAAATATTTACCTTCCAGTCAACACCTGCAGTTTTCAACACGCGTCCTGCCAACTGGAAACGCCTGCATCAAACCTGACAGACATGATAAACCTGCAAAAACTTTCACCGACACCCTGATGAACTGACTCTCTTTAACCCTCTAAACCCCCAAAACCACAGAGCTTCACCCGTATCTACCACAAATCTCAAAGCCTCTACCACAAACTGACAAAACTAGCACCCTCTGAAACCCCAACGCCCCTCGACGCAAATACCCGACATCACGCTGGGATGCACGCTCGGAGGAGACAGACGCCACCTCCAAAATACATCTGCTCTAAATAAGCACTTGACATCTAGGAAATTATACGCTTCCACATTTACCCACTGCAGAAAGACCAGGGACAGTAAATATATAGAGCTTGTAAAACGATGATTCGACAAAACCATTATGTCTAAACACAGACAGCTTATTAGAGTTATATAGCCGGTATAACGTGAGGAATCTTTATATCTGCAGATACGACTGAACACAGTTTCTTTGTTCCTGTTAGAATAGACAAGGGAAGAATAGGGTGCGTTTAAAATATCCACAGTCAGGAAATTGTAGCGTGTGCTCATACGGAAACTTGACTAAAATAAAGTGAGACTGTAAAAGAACCATGGAAATTATATTTTTATATAGGTTATGTTTTGTCAAAAAATAGCTGAATATATTTGTCTCCCTGTCTGTGTGCATGTTTTTTTTTAGTGGCACTTACAACTGTGAATATTCATCATTCTCACCTCCTTATTTTCATTCACACCTCAAGTGTACACAAACACAACTTCTCGTCTCTCCATCATCCTTTCCTGTTAATCCTCTCCACCATCTTTAAATCCCCTTAAACTAACCCATCCTTCCCTCCATCCTTCCTTCCATCCTTCCCCTCCCGTTTTGGCTTTCCATTAAACATCCTGTCTGCGTCCCAAAAACAACATGAAACAGCTCCTTAAAGACACTGAGGAAATTATAAACTTTTCATCTCCTCCCATCAAAGTGTCCCTTTTTGCGTCTTTCTCTCTGCTCCCTCCCTTTCTGTCTGTCTCATTTTCTCTTCTTCCGTCTTCCCTCCTCAAACTGTTTCTCTCTTTCTTTCCCACCCGGCATCTACACACAAAGTCTGGGACACAGAATCCCTCAAAGACATGCCTTTCCTTGTCAAAATACACCAGCATTATCCCCGAGGAAGAAATTCCTCTCTTTGAAAACACACCAAAGGGGGGGCTTTATTCTCTGGAGTTACGAAAGTCATGCAAGGCTCAGGGTGTGCTCACTGACTCTGCCATTCAACTCATTTGCTTTCCTTTCTGAACCTCCTGACACACACACACAGATTTGGAAATGATGACAGAGCATCGCAGACACGCATCTCTCTCTGCTGTTTCACACACTCTCACTGACCCAGGTCAGAACACTGGACGACCCTGAGCTGACAGTGGCAGCCGAAGGGGCACATGGGTACGTCAGGGGGGAGGATCTCCTCTATGGCCGAGCCTTCTTCCTCATCCCTCATCATCGTCATCATCCCGTCCATACTGTCCATACTGTCCATGGCAAAATCCCAGAAGCCTCTCTGCTCGAAGGGCAGGGCTGAGGAGGGGGAGAGCAGCCGGACCACACATAGCAACAGCAGGGTGGAGTAATGTGGCAGCATCTTTGACTTACGCACCTGAGGAGACACAAGAAGGAAGGAGCATCAGTTTTATTGTATATGAATGTATACACTGAGTTGCCAGTTTATTAGGTCCAACAAGTTCAAACTAATGCAGTCTAATGCAATAATTTCTACATTCAAAAGTTTATGTTTTTAGGACAGGTGTTTAATATTTATGACCATTTTACAGGCTGTAGTTTGTGCTGTTGAGTTGTTCTGCATTATACAGACAGGTGTTTCTAATATTTTGTCCACCCCTTTTAAATGATCGAGAGTAGTAACTAAATGTCTGGGATGTTTTAAAATGACACAAAAAACAATGGAAAAGTGCATGAGCAAAGTTTGATAAACCTCAGACGAATTAGGTGACTGCCCTGGGGTCCCGGACCACCTGGGGCCCCAAAAGCACCAGATTACTCCAATTGATATTTGGTAATTTGATTGTATTGTAATTGTACATTTCTTATTACAGTTTGAAATGCAGCACACTTATTTATACTTGATTTAATTGAAAGGAGGTGATGAAATCTAGTTTTAAGAGCTGTATTATCATATTGATAAGATAAGAGATATTCGATTATTCGTCCCTCAGTGGGGAAATTCACTCTTGCCTCTGTTGCTGAAATTTCCAGAAAGTTGTGTTTAATCAAAAAGTCCATATAATGACAGAGGGAGGGGTGACCTGAAATCTGATTGGCCAAGTGTGATTGACTACCTGCCAAGTGAGAAGCGGACCTTAGTTCAAACCAACTTTTTGAGTATTTTTGAATGCATATAGTTTCTGTTGTGTCTTTTATATTTTTAAGGTACAATTTCATTTTAAGATAATAAAGATAAGATAATTCTTTATTGATCCCCCATAGGGGAAATTCTTTAAGGAATGATGAATCAATGTTTTTAAGATGTCAATCTGTGTTGTGATTGGTAGGACTACTTTAAAATTAGAATTTCATATTAGAATTTTTTATTAGAATTAAAATTTTAAAGTATGTAAAAATGTATGTAAGAATGTAAAAACTGCAAAATATTGTAAACTTAGTAATTAAAGTCGATGTGAGAAATGTTAAATTAATGCTATTTCATATTAACGTCTGTGCACACATACTTCATGTCACCCCTACATAAGTCGGGTCCCCTCTTGGACCACCCCAAGCAAAAAAAAAAGCATAAAATAGCAATAGAAACATGCACAGAAAACCAGGGGCCAGGTTCTTTCATTCCAGCACAGAGGTACTGGTTGGTTTGATGCTGCCATGTATAGTCTGCTGTGTGCACTGTACTTAATGGGAATGTGTGGGTGACAGAGTTCATACACAATGTGCAGAAAGTAGGAAGTGGCATGTGTGTGTGTGTGTATGTGTGTGTGTGCTGTGGAGAGCATCGACAAGGGCAGCAAACCCTTGCCCTAACAGGTTAATCCAGCCAAGTGCATGAGGGCTTCAAACTGGTAGCTAAGGGTAATGGTCAGTGATAAATGGAGTCTGAAATATTATGAAATGGTCTGCTTATCCTTAATTACAAAGCTCTAATGTTTATACCACACCTCAGAGGCAGGGCAGGAGCTGCAGGCTGGCGAGGAGAAATGGACTCATGGACTCATTCCCCCAGGGAAACTTGCCAGAATTCGACTTTGGGAACGAAAGTCACTTAAACCACACTGACAAAATGTCACTGTCTGCTTCCTGCGCACCGAGTCCTTTCCCATGAGAGCAAGTCTCTTCTCGCTGGCCAATCAGATAGTCTAGAGGACATCACCTCAGAGGTGGAAAACTTTATTCCTGCAACCGAGCAGTCAAACAAAGCCGCCATTCATTTAGAGGAGAAACTGGGTCTGCTGGTGCGCCTGTGTGCGTGTGCACGCGCTCCAGTGTGCACACATGTCGTGAAACACACTCCATGATGTCATAGCTGTGCACAAACACACGCACTGCTAATTGAGGTCACCAGACATGTGTGTGCGTCTGTGTTTGTTTCCTTCCTTTATCCTGTCTACGCTGAGCTAACACTTCAGTCCGGCCGCCCCTCCCTCTCAAGCCCAAATCTTCTTCTTAGAAAAACAAATTATTACCAGGCCAATTGATCCTTACAGCAGGAAATTGTGACCCTTAACCTGAGGCTAATCCTATGAAGTGAAGCCCGGTCCTACACTGGACCCTGGGGTGACCTAAAACCCGATAATCTCCAACCTCGCCGTGTTAATTCCTCCTCTGATCCCAGGCTCCATAATCCTACAGCTGGAAAGTCTTGGTGCCAGTGGTTAGCAGGCAAAATTGACTTTCCAGGGAAGTTTAGGACGCAACATGATCGCGTTTTCATCGGAAGCGAGAGACAAAGTTTGTCCGTCAGCATTACCAGGATCAAGAGATGGATGAAAAGAGAAGACAGCGGGTGAGAGAGGGAGGAATTATGTAACCAGAAAATGGGGTGAAGGTTCAGAAAAAGGTTGACAACATGCAAGAGGAAGAGAGAAAAAAGATGCTCATTGTTGATTTTCAGCAGATATTTTGGGGTGAAGAGTTTGGATTGTACTTCAAATGTATCAGAACATTTGAAATCTCCCTACTTAAAATTGTATTTTATCTCTGTCGCTTACTTGTCTC
The DNA here is from genome assembly GCA_037975185.1 of Centropyge bicolor. Taxonomy (NCBI): domain Eukaryota; kingdom Metazoa; phylum Chordata; class Actinopteri; family Pomacanthidae; genus Centropyge; species Centropyge bicolor. The sequence continues at coordinate 11,636,364 of JBBMOC010000011.1, read as the reverse complement.
AAGCCTATTATACTTAAAGCGACGCCCTTTGCTCTGACTCTTTCACCTAATGTCCCGGGATATTTTTAGTAGAACTGACTTTGAAAGGTTTAAAAATGAGAGCGCAGTAATGGAAGTTGCGATGGGAGTGTCGAGGGCTTTTTAAATGTTGGGGAAATGCTTCTCATTCCACACTTCATGAAAAAAAAAAAAAAAAAAAGTTCTCTAAACTGATACCGATCTTTAAAATTACAAACGTTGAGCCTGAGCAAAAACACTCCACAGGGAAGAATGTGGTCGGAGCAGATACATCACAGCCGGTGGGCGATGATTTAACAACACATCAATTCAACACTTACAGTTACTTTTCATAACCTCAAATACAAACTGGAGCTGTGAGCCATGAATTATTTAAGACCGTGCATGAGAAAAGGATCCATTTTCACCTTGTTAAAATCTCTTATGCAATCCAATGCAACTGGAGAGTGTTTTTGCTCTATTCAAAGAAAAGTCATATAAAAGTAAAAGTAATATTTAGGCACATTTAAATCAGTAAAACAAAGAGTCTGTGCATGATGTGGACCTGGCCTGGAAGCATGAAAAACTGGCCCCTGCAGTCTGTTCTCTGCAATAAAAATAGCTGCCAAATTATACCATTTTGCAGAAAAGAAAAAACACCACTGGCCTTGGCTTGGCCAGAAGAATGCAGCCAAAACGACATAGCGAGGGCATATATGGTCAGCATCACACAATGACACGCAACACACAACAGAGCTGGGATATACACAGAGAGACACCACCAGACTTATTTATACACCTACAATTTCTGCAACTTGTGCTTTGCAACATTATGGGAGGTATAAACAAGTATATATTGTGAATCTAAAAATGTGGGCTCATCTGCCGAGCCGTTTTTCATTTGCCTAACCGATGATTTGTCAGCCATTTGTAGAGATGTGGCCGTGGATGGAGATTTTGCGGACAGAGGTGTTGGAGATGATGGAGGAGGGAGAGAAAAAAAAAATGGAGACAGGAAATAGAACAGTCTATTATCACCCAGGAATGACATGTTAAGGCTACTATAAACACAACATGACGATAAGACTAAACTACATCCCACAATCAAGCAGTCTCTCTGGCTGTAATAACCACTTTTATCCAGTCATGCGTATATGCATACGAATTCGTCTTCCCTCGTTACAGTCAAAGCTGCGAGTCATCAAACGTCGGCCCGAGACGAAAACAAAACGCTTCAGTCTTAATTGTTATTGCCTCGTCTCTCCTCCCATCCAAAGGCGAAGAGCGGTTTAATGGATGGATGGACGGGCGGCTAGAGAGCAGAATGGAAAAGAAAAGACTAAGAGCACGATGACAATTATGAGGAAAGACAGACAGCAAGAAAAAGCGAGAGATGAAGCTGCTAAAGTCTAATCGACAAATCGACTAATCGAAGTAGTTTGCAGTAATGTCTTAGTTGCACAATATGGCCAAAAGTATGTGGACGCCCTAGTGAAAATGCAAACTTTTTTTTTTTTTTTTGACTTGGACAGATTTTCAAGGAACACCTCACCGACAGAAATCACAATATTAAATCATCCAACACCAACTGCAAGCCAGCCTTCATCACTCATCACCCCCAATAATGCTCACGAAATTGGGGGGCGGGGGGGCAAATCTCTGCAGCCAGGTTCAAAAATCTTGCAAAAAGCTTTCTCAGAAGAGTGGAGGCTGTAATCTCCGCAAATGAATGCCCATGCCTTTGAAATTGAGATGCTCAACAATCACATTCGGGTTCAGTGTCCACATACTTTTGCTCATACAGTCTAGCTCTCAGAAACACTTTCCCATATTCCCTACATTAAAATCAAAAAAGACACAGGAGGAAATTCCCTGTCTGTGTCAAAGGTGTGTCAGCTCATGCCCTGTGTGGGAATCTCTCTCACACACACATACACACACATACACACACACACACACACACACACACACACACACAATATGACTGTATAAAAACCTCTAAAGGTGGTTGAAGCTGTCACAACAGGCTTCAGAGCAGAGACGCGTTTATGAAGATATGAATTCCAGTGGTTTACTATTGGGATTTGAAAGGTGAAAACAGGATTAAGGGAGGAGACAGAGCAGCAGAGGAGACTTGAGACAGGGTTCAGGGATGAAAGGTGCCGACCCATAGTAAATGGCAGCAGTGTCGCTGAGAGCACCAGCTGGTGAACAATCCACCCTGCAAATGTATCGGTTGTTTGAGTTTCCCACACCCGGTGTCTGAGATTAGCTTTACATTTCCTTTATCCACAATCCATCAAGTGCTGGGTACTTGTCAGCCATCACATCCACCGCAATTATTTTGATGCCCCTAGAGTTCCCACGAGGCGGCCTTTACCCTTGTCAAACTAAACAAACATATATTTAAGCTATATGCTCTGTGTGCTGCCAAGAATAATCATCTGAACACATTTGGTCTCCCATGACCGAGGTCAAGAGAAAGGCAATCATTATTACCTCCCATTCAGTCAGACACACAACTCTCCTTTTTCTGACTCATATGAACTGATGCTGCCTTTTCTCCACAGAGAGTTTTAATTGTCATAGCTGTAAAAGCATCAACTTTTTTCACAGCTGTTGTTCTTGTGTGTCTTAAGCAAATGTTGAACCCTCTGGCACTCTCAAAGCTGGAGATGCCAAAATCCATTAAGCCTCACAATATTGATCAAGACATAAAACGCTGGCTCATTTTTGTCCCTTTTATTCATATTCAGGAGTCACGTCAGCTCCGCTCCTCAGATTGCCTTAGCAGTTTTGTGAGCAGGGTTAAGGTGGGGCAGAGAGCTTACCAAAAGTGCCAGCTGGCGCCACAACGCTGGTGTATTGGCTGCCGCCACGTCACCACTCAGTGCCGATTAACATCACAGCTTCAAGTGATCACTGCGCTGACAGGGCACAAAATATTTGACATGGCTTTGTATTCTGTTGCAGGGAATAAACCTAATTTTGCCGGGCGTTGCTCCATGGGATATTTATTTGTTTGCAGTGAGAGATCCTGTTATTCTGAGCAGGAGCCAAGTTACAATAAACTCTGATACCTAAAAAAACACACACATGTAAAACCCAGTGTTTGCTTGTGGGAACGCAAACCAGCCCAAACACATACTCACATGTATACAGACATGTAAACCATCTATTTTGGTCTCCACCTTCAAAATGATCTGGTCATTTGGCTGACCTCCTTTATTTCCTTGTGCCATGTCTCCTTCTCTCCTCAAATGTGAACACACGAGCAGACAGACAGGCACACACACACACACACACACACATACACACACAAGCCAAATTCATGTACTCTTCAGACAGTGGAAGTTAGTGCTAGGCGGGTCCGATAGGAGCGTTTCGGGTGGAGTTAACTGCCCCAGTGGCTGTAATTTGGTGACTGCTATCCCTAAAAAAAGGAACTGTTTGGCAGCTTCTCTGTTGCCGCCAAGCTTGGATGTGGTGGCAAGCAGCTCAACGCTGCAGAGACGAGGCCTAACCAGAGAGAGAGAGAGAGAGCGGAGAGCAGAGCAATATAGAACAACAAGAAGGGCCGAATCAGTCAACAGCAGGGAGACGGAGGGTCCACGCCTGTGGGCAGATGAGCCTCTAACAAAGTATGTGGAGTATTCCAGCATTTTTGCCAGTTATAAGTGGGCTGTGAATAGACACCATAAACAATGGCTACTTTTTCAAAAAGGCCAAAATGGAACATTCAGCAGGTTTTACTGTCAAAACAGAGAAAAGTGCCAGAGCTTGAACTGAACTCTGACGTGAATTCAGAAAAAATTGAACCACTGATTTGGCATCAAGCTGAAACTGATCAATGAAGATCCAAAGAACTCAGTCCTCTGCAGGGTGAACATGATGCAACAGGGGAACTGCGACTTTGAACTTAGACCAAAGAGTGATATGAAACACTGCTGCTGAGACAGACAGGTGGTTGGACAGACAGACAGGCAGAGCAGACAGACTCGCTGGCAGGCGGGCTAGAAGTTCAGGAAACAGATTTAGGCCGTCAGTTTGACTGTCTGACTCCACAGCCAGACGCTGCCTTTGTACAGTGAGGTGGCTCAGTAAAACACACCGCTACAAACGGCTCGTTTAAGGTAGTTAAGCATTGATGGACAAGAAGTCAACAGCACGGGACAGAATGGGGCCACAGACGGAGAAAAAAGTCCTTCCATAACGAACTGCATGTTTGTTTATGTCATATTATGCGACAAACTAAAACACGGCGAGGAACAGAGCAAGCTATAATAATCCTCCTACCAAATAAAGTTTCTCAAGGCCACAGTTCTCTCAACACACTTCAATCTGTGTGTGTGTGTGCAGAGGCTGAATTTGAGGGTAGTGCAGGCCTGTGTACCAGAAAGGGTTGACTTGATTGGCACGTTTCACTGCAGTATAATTATTCTGGCTAAATGATGCTGCAGGGATGGATGTAAAAGACATTTACAGTCTGATGGGGGCATCAGGCCGCATTCATTCGAGGATAAGGCGATCGGAAAGAGAAGTTTGCTTTAATATTAAAATCTCCTCCATCAATGGTAGCTTCCATTGAACAGCCTTTGGAGACTCATTACGCCATCTAGTGTAGCTATGGAGCAAGAGCAGCTGAAAAGTTATAGCATCATGCGCCAAAAGATGGAACTGGTTGCATGAAGTAGCTCCATAAAAAGTTAAGATAACACTCTTAACATATAAATCTTAAGAGGAAATGAACAGATTTGCATTTTATTTATGTTATTTTTTTCAGGTTATGTACTGAAAATAAACATGCAAAAATTAGCTGAAAATATAAAAGTTAAACAAAGTAAATCAAATTGCAAAACATGTGCAAACATATATTAAAATGTAGCTTTAGAGTTTATAACTACTAAAATCTCCATTCTATATCACTATAACTACAGTAGAAAAGTTGTTGCATGAACTATAATTTCTCATGTGTTTCTGGTATTTACACATAATTATTTATTATTAAAGTAAAACCAGGATGGAGAAATGAAAAAGTTGCAAATTACAAAACTGAATAGCACATATAATAAAACAACCCATCTTCCCTACCTTAGATAGAAATAAGATATTAATTCCAAATTCCAAAAAAAAGAGTTGGAAGGGTGTTTTTTTTTCTTCCTCTGTGTGTCAGATTATCCCGCAGGCTTTTTAAAAAATTGTCCTATATTGTCATCACATTTAGGGATTGTTGCAGTGTCTCCCTGTGGTCCTCCAGCCGCAGCTCCTCCACCACCGTGTGCCACTGCGAGCTGTGTCAGTCCAAACCCAGGAAATGACTGAGAGCTGGGGGGGTCAGGCCCATAAAGTTAACAAGCCAGCCTCCTTTCTCCCCTTTTAGGATGGAGGAAAGAGGAGGAGGAGGAGGAGGAGGAGAGGTCTTAGTACAGTACGTCTGTGCTATTATAGTAGCTGGTATAATAATAGGAGTTGCATTATATAAAGTTAGCAGTGCTCTTATGATCATCCATAAAGTAGCAACATGCAAACTTTACAGCATCAAATCAATGACCTATGAATAGACTAAATGTTAAAGAAAAAATATTTTACAAAATGTCAGATTTCATCATAATTTGTCTGTTATTTTTTGTGCATCTACTACATAAGATTGTTATAAGTAAAAAAAAAAAAATCATCATAATAATATCAAGGTGATGTTTATTAAAGGAGAACAAAGGGAAAGAGACTCCACACCATGGTTGAACTTTGTGCCCCAGGTCTATAATTAATTGCTTTTGAAGCCATTTTAGATAAGACGTTGTAATTTTCCCACTGCCACTTAAAACACAAGCTAAAACATGGCATTGTCTGAAGACAGACCTCGCTGCAGTGCAATTGAACCAGCACCGTGGGGACGACTCTCAGTAAGTCGTTATTGTGGCTCCTGTAATGAAATCTTGAAGTAAAGAGCAAGATGTGGTCTGCTGTGGTATTAGCACAGGTTCTCTCCAGGACATTTTGTTCCCGGCACCACCTCAGTGACAAAATTTTGTAGAGTAAAGAGAACACTTCACTTAACCGCCATCTTAATTTTTAGAAAAATGTTATTATCACACATTATTTCATGATGTCAAAAACCTCAATGTTGTTTATTTATTGTTGACATCCTGCTTGTTACCGTGAAATCCAACATGATACTTTGAGTGACATTATAGCTGTTAACACTTCTCTGCAAGTGTTTTTTTTTTTACCATGATAACTTCTTTCTAAATCAACCGCTTTTTAATTGCATGACACATTGTCACACATTTCTCTGTGATTAGTCACTCGGAGAGGACACGGCGATCCCACTGAGTGCCACCAAAATAATGCCGAAAATGTATTTCCAGCTCTGTGATTATGAAGCGTATGATTTTGTGTCTTCTCACGGTTTTCTATTAAATTTTAAGCTTTGGCAGGATGAAGTGTTTTTCTCACTGACTCTCTGATTTCCTCTCTGCATTGCCAGCACCCAGAGCAGAAGCAGCGAGTTTGGCAAGCCGCACCATCTGGGAACTTTTTTTTTTTTTTTTTTTTTCCTCGACCCTGCGCAAAGTCGGACCCGCACATACGTTTGTAGTTATCTGCGCATTATACGTGACCTCTGCTACTTGAGGAGCATCAAATCATAATGATTTTCCTCCTCATCTACAACAGCTTTTTTTGCTCAGTTATGAGCCTTTCTCTCAAAGAGTGCAGTGTCCACAGTGGCGGAAAAGGCATGCAGACCAGATCAGTGCCCTGCAGGGGTGTTGGCAGGGGACAAAGTTTTGATAAAGGTCTTTGCAGATAACATTCCTCCCTTCTTTGCATCCTCTCTCTCTCACTTTTTAGACTCAGTCTGACTCTCTGCTTCTCACTCTTTACTTCTCTGTCTGCCCGTCTCTCTCTCTCTCCCTCGCTGTGGTTCACTTGATTATGGTGTTGGTCTGTAGCTAGAGGGCTTGGCATCCAAATTAAACTCTTTTTTGTCCTACGAGTGTTCAGCTAACGTGTCTCCAGAGATTAGCACACCCACTTGTTAGCTCTTGCGTAGGTGCTGCCATGCAGTGAAGTGCATGTGTGTGTGTGTGTCTTCGTGTGCAGGAGAGAGAGGAGAGTATTGACCAGTGTGTTCTTTCTGTGTGTTTGGATTTGAAATTCAATAAAAGGTTCATAGTCAATAAAGTTGCTGGCTATTAAGGATGTGCACACCAGGACTGACGGCCGAGCGGTCGAGGCTGACTCACAGCCGTAAGCACATTCTTGTTGACCCCGAATAGTTGACCTTTAACACTGGAACCCAATCTCATGTTCTAGCGACATCCTCTCTCTCTCCTCGCCTCACTTTATCTGCCCGTGATGTCCATCTGACTCGGGAAAAGAAATTCTTCTCTGTGTGTGTACTGGCGCTTTTTTATTTTATCAGCCAGCAGCTTCCCAGCACTCCAATAACAAACACAGGAAGCTGCAGTCGCCGGGTAGAACAGGCGAAGAAGAAAAGCACCGCACGGCTCTACGGTCAACCTCGTACAAACGGACTCTGGCCTCAGCTCGCCGGGATGCGAAACATCTGTTGAGTGCGATGCGATGTCGGTTAAAGCCATGTCACACGCAATGTGATAGATGGCACTGAAGTGGCATGCTTGTCAAATGTGAAAATGCCTCATGTGACAGGCTGTGGACGGGAGGTTGAAGGATTTAACATCAAAGCTTCAGCATCCCTCTGTGCAAAACTACAAAGCTGGGAAACTGCCGATGCAGTTTGTTCCCTTTTTTTTTGTGCAAACCTTCGTCTCTGCCTGTACGTGTAGGAACTGCAATATAAAGGCGAATGTGTAGTTTCTTAGACAGTAATGTGCTGTTTGTTAAAATGACTGTACAATTATGGAGACTGCACCACATGCACAAGACTGAAAGCAGGGAATCTAACATGTGATTACACGCCTAGGCTGAGAGAGTGAAAAGTATAAATACGTGTGTGAGCGTTCATATCGCATATTCAGCCCGTGCGTGTAGTCTGTTCTCAAAAACCTTGTTAACTTTGTCATCTGCTTGCCTCTTAATAACCCAGCTTCATTCTCTCTCTCTCTTATTAAATGTCTCTCGCTCTCTCTCTCGGCCTCAGCACTCCCTCCCTCCCTCCATCTCTTGTAACTCTAGCATCTGCAGGGGACCTTCTGTTCTTCGTTTAGAGCCTCAGAAACACTGCTCACTGTTGGAAACCTACACCTGGAACCAGCTAGTGAACGCAGCAAGTGCACTTAAGAAATCACAGTGAGCAACATTTAGTCATAATTATATTCATTAGTCTGAGTGATATACTTCTGAGTGCATTGTGTCTTTGCATGGGCAGATTAACAAATTAAAGAGACGACTCCAACACTAGATTACTCGCACTTGCATCAGCTCTCATGAAATATTCAGCTTGTTGTTTTTTGTCTTGGTGAGACTGCAAATACAGATATCATGTGTGCTGCAAGCGACTATGTTGTGAAAGCCGTCTACACGTCACATCACCTCATGTTCCCCGAAACTGAGTTGTGGTTATTAATACAGGATGAGAGGAACAAAAGGACAGAGAGCTGTTGTTTTAGGGAAAATAATAACAGAGGGTGCAACTGGGTTTGTGCTTCTTTTCCCTCCGGCTCTGCGATGTTCATATCGAGCCTGTACCTAGACCAGAAATGTCACAGACAAGGCGCTTATTCACTCGCACCGCGGAGCTCAAAGCATCTCTGAAGGGGCCCGAGATCATAGATATGTTGAGGCAGAAGAATGGTGCATTGTTAGGTTATTTTGCACTGAACCGTGCAGGAGGATGTAAGAGAGTAAAAAAGCATGGGACAAACAGCAGAAGATGGGCAGCGAGATACAGCAGTGGCGATAGAGAACATTGAGATCTGGGAAGTGACTTTGTCAATAAGGCTGGCAGGACACCAGAGCTCCTGTGGCTCAAACAGGAAAACGACTCTGAACGCCGCCTTCATCCCTTCTCTGTTTTCCTTTCTTCTATAGCTGCAGCTTATTGGACTCAACTACACATGAACTGCTGCTCTTCTCATCTTTCACGAATCAGCTCAGATACTAAGAACAATCGCTGTATTGTCTCTTTAAAGTCAGCTTGCTGTTTGACCCTTAGCTCCTCCTGCTAACCCAAATAATGGGCTGCTCACGCAACATATGCTCGGACCCCAATCGCTGTACATAATCCTGCAGTGGCTGACATCAGCTTTACATGTTTGGGGGCCCTGACCGAGGCCCCCGTCACAGTCAGAGTGACTGGATGTATTTGTGAAGAGCGGCTGGTGGTGGATGTTTATGTTGGAACTCATCTGGTGATAGGGAACCGCCATGCTGTTTATATTTTCCTTCCTAATGGGCCCCTTAGGTTCACACTGTGTCACCAGACATTTTCACTTTCTCTCAGGGACCCCCGTGCTGCAGTACCAAGATCCGACTGCTTCACGACCCCCCGGTATCCCACTCACATCCAAACACCCCTACATTATTTCTGAGTATAGACTCCTCCTGCGAGCCTGCACGCCCCAGACAAGAGGCGTGGGTTAATCCATTTCAGTCTTCATTTTCTCAAAAGTATCACTTTAATACCTTATACTTTAATGAAAAGACAGATTAAAACCAGTGTTTTGAGCACATCTGAATTCCACTGCAATGTATCCTTATCCTTTTACACTACCAAGGGCATTTTATATAATGATTAGTTCCATTACAGTGTAAATTACACATTTGCCTTAATACATAGAAAAACATTACAGTCATTTTCCAAATCAAAGACAAGAGGTGGAGGAAAAAGAAGGGTTTGGAGATGATAAAATGATAGCGCTGACTAACTAAGCCAACTACATGATGATGCTATTTTTCTGCAAGGCTCTCATTAGGATGCACATACGTATATTTTGGGGATGTATATGTCCATATATGTCTGTCCCACTGTGTGGTCTATTGGTCATTTGAGTGTCCCTGCTGTGGATGGAGGACCAGTCCCTGAGCATCAGTGAGACACGACAAGGCATTTGGAGGAATCCTCTCCACCTCCAGCAGATTATTTTCCAAATGGACCGAAGCCAAGGTGGAGCCAGAATTACGAGGGTGGCACACACTCCACTGCCTCACGAGCCTGGAACCACAATATACAAAGTTTAAATGTAGACATAATGCATCTGAATTCTGTAAATTCTGCACCATTGGCAAGCCCCTGACTTTTCATCTAGTGCCACCGTGAGGTTCACGTTTATGGTTTTTCCATGGACCCCTCAGGATGGATTGTAATCATTTTGGTGGTACCCTGACTTTCCGTGACTTGGGTACCACTGAGACTTTACAAATACCTGTTAAACTAATGGGTGGGGTACCTATATATCGTAGCATTGTGACTGGTTCTTACATTACACTTCAGGAAATCCTGGCCTAAAGTGAAGAAATCTACCATTTACACTTCTCTACAGTCGTGTAATGACTGACTGACTTTTTTTGTTGGAGGTACATTCAACAATTTTGGCAGCTGACCATGATATAAAAAAACACATAAAGTCATGCAAATCTAAGTCATAATTACTACTTTGGTAACCAGTGTTACTGTGTTAGATCAAAGGGGAGAAAGAGTCTGGTACAGTGTACAGACAGTAATAAGAAACTGTTAAGACAAGAATAGACATTGTCTTCCGCTTTATGCAGACGAGGACTGTTGTTGAAAATGTCAGTTTGAATAAATTTATTTCTATAAGGCACTGAATGAATGTTCTCCTTTGCGTTGTTGCAAAGCCACTTAGAGTAATTTCCAAAGGAAGTTGCAGCTAGAGTTAATGATATTAGGACAGAATCATGTAACGAGGAGGGAAGTATTTATCTTACTCCTGCATTATGAAGATCACGCTTAAAAACTCTGAAAATCTGACTTCATGTAAAGTGTGATTCTACCTGATCTGGTTGTTGTCGAGCCTCAGCACCTGCAGGTTCTTAAACTGTCGAACGCAGCGAGGGACGTCCCTCAGATGATTGCTGTCCAATAGGAGCTCACCCAGCGAGCGGTACGTTCCAACAAAAGAGACTCGCTCCATACCCTCATTGGTCAAAGCATTGTGGGATAGACGGAGGGACTGCAGGCCAGGCCGCAGGTGACGGAACGCGAAGGCAGGGATGTGACCGATGTTGTTGTGTTGGAGGCCGAGTTTACGGAGATGGCGAGGCAGATTCGTTGGGACAGAGGTGAACTGGTTGTAGGACAGTTTCAAGGCTTCCAGGGATCTGAGAGGAAACAGAATAACCATGAATCTCAGACAGACATTCAAGGTCCCCAGAGGAAAAATCCTACTAATTTGGGGGTCCTTTGGCATTCCTCTAGCACCACTGGGAGGTCAAATTTATCACTTAGCCTCCCATCTCCTGGATGGATTGGAGTAAAATGTGGTCCATTCACTCATGTTCCCTTTGGGATGAATCATTCGTGATCTCCTGACTTTTCATGTAGCACCAAGAATCAGTTAAAAACCTGTCCAATACTTTGGTTTATGACAAAATACCTGCAAAATGAAAGACATTCCCATTAGCCTCAGTTTACTTTGTGCTTAGTACTAAGTGAAACGTTAACATGCCAAGATGTCAAACTATGATGCTGATCATGGTAAGATTAAACCTTAATATAATAATGGATGCCCACTTCCCCTCTGGTTACAAGGCTTCTCCCTGCAGACCTCATGTTTTATGGTTACTGGACTCCTGCACAGCACTATTTGGGAGGCTGTGGGGGAGTCATCAGGAGCAGCAGGGGGGAAAATAATGGAGTCTGGGGGGGTACAATGTAAGGGAGCATGGCAGTTTGAGGGGGAATTTGTGACCGAGTGGCAGATACAGGGTATGAAAATGTTTGGTCTGCAGGAAAGAGAATGAACAGCCATGGGAGCAGGGGGCAAGATTTCAGGGGTTCGTAAGAGAAGATGTAGGACATGGGCTCAGTGTTTTTGTTGGAAGATCCCACACAGCTGTTGTGAGTTTACAGCACAGCTCACAGCAGGAGAGGACCTCATTTCCTGTTCTTCCGCCATTCACAGACCACACTGAACAGCCAATGGGCCCAGAACACCCTAAGGTGACCAGCCAATGACGACACAGTGAAGTGAAACAGAGAAAGGTTGTGGATGTGGGAGATGCTCGAACTGGCATCTGTTTGACTGATGTTCAGTGCTCCAGCATTTCTACTACTCGTAAAGGTGACTTACAGTAAGACCTCCGCATTAACTCTTCTCCCTTGAACTTTACAACTCCCAGGATACATTAATCATTGGTGTTTTTGTGGGGTTTTGGTTTCAGGGTCAGGTTTTGCATGAGACAGATGATGTGTGACAATAAGAAGGGGTTAAAATCCCTTAATCAATCAAAACATTGGTACCTCAGGCAACTTCTCATCATTTGTCTGCATCACAGGAAAGGTCAGAGCTCACATTGCATGGTCAAACAAGGTTCACTCAAGACTTCAAAAAGGTTGTTTTTATGCCTCTCTGCTTAACAGAGGTGCAATAAAATATCACATTAATAAAACCATAAATGTTTTATTGAAAACAAGTTAAGACACGGGGGGGCGGGCGGGCACAATGGCAGATTTAACTCAAAACACACAAGCCAACACACAACAGGCTTTTTGTTTAACCTATAGATACCGTGGCTGCAATAGGTTGCCATGAAAACCTGGTTCAAATTTAAACCCTCAAATATATAATCGCCGTAGGACCAGTTCAGACCAGTTGTTTGCTGCTGATTTGTATTCTAAATCTTTGCCAGGAAGCTCAGCAGCAGTCCGCCGCTGCTTAGAGCTCCACATGGTATTAATGAGCGGAGGGACACACAGTCCTCTCTTCTCAGAGTCCTCCACCCTCCACACTCCCACTCACTAGCACCTACACACATAGGCACACAGCAACACACACACACATCCACATGTGTATGTGAAACATGATGTGAAGGAACACTAACACATACACGGACAAAGAGACATGCTCACAGGCACAAAGGTGTAAATGAAAACACAAATGTATGAAGGCAAATTCACAAATAGATACTATATATATATTCATAGGTACACACATGCACTCTCCTTCCAACATTCATTTATTACTTCATTTCTAAAGCATTTATAGAGAAGAACACTTACGTAAAACCAAATCTGCTTGTGAGCACAAAAGCATCTGTGTGTCTATGTTCTTCTGTAGTCCAGGAGTAATCAAGCTAATGACCTGCTCATCCTTGGGTGGTGGGTTCTAATCACAGCCAGCACACACAGAGGGGTTTGTCTGGCCCTCCTAAACACACACAGATACAGAGGAACAACCAAAATACTTAAACACACAGTTCAGTGTGTGCTCAGCTCAGCGTGCCAGCACCACACAGGCTGGCTTACGTACTTTGGCAACCTAACCAGGACAGGTAATGTAGCCAGGCAGAGCGGCTGCAGAGCAGGCGAGGCAGACCAAGACTGGACCTGTGATGGATGATGGTGGGAGGACATGCCTTCAGCTACATCATGACATTATAGTACAAAAAAAAAAAAAACAAATTATATTTCCCATGCTGTACATTGCTGCAGCACCTTGATTCACCCTCTGTCTGAAACGCTCCAAATCTGAATTTCTTAAGATAACTAAAGGTGTCCCACAGGGATCCATGTTGGGATCTATCTTTATAAATGATCTGGGTAAAGACATTCAAGCAAAAATACAATTACTGTATATGATGATGATACAGTTATTTACACCCATGCTCCCTCCATAGTAGGGCCGGTGCAAGAACTTCAGGCTGCATTTCAGTCATTACAAACATCATTGCTGAGCTTAAAATTAATTTTTAAACATTCAGAAAAAGAAGTTTATGGTCTTCTCAAAAGCTCTGTCACATTTGCCTGGTGATTTTGGCATTTTCACATCTGAAGGTGAATCCATTGAAAGCGTTCCCTCGCAAAAGTACTTGGGTATATGGATAGATAATAAGCTTTCATTTAATGTACATATTACAACTTAAGTCAGGAAGCTTAAGGTGAAGATTGGCTTTTATTTTAGATTTTATTTTTGTTTTACCTCCAGTGCTAAGAGAAAACTTGTGGAAGCCACTTTCTTGTCTTTGGTTGATAACGGTGACATATTGTATATGCATGCAGCTTCCTCCATTTTACATAATCTTGATTCTGTGTATCATGCATCTTTATGATTCATTACAAATGCAACGTCCCTCACTCACCATTGCATTCTTTATGATCTGGTGGGCTGGACATCACTGACTATTCACAGGCAACAGCACTGGTACACTTTCATTTATAAAGCAATATTGGGCAAGCTTCCAGCCTGCCTTTGTAACCTTCTCTGTATCAGTTCTGTTAGTTACCAGCTGCGCTCCTCAGAGTGGTTACTTTTCAACACACCCCAGGTTTTAACTGATTTTGGGAAAATTGTATTTTCCTACTATGCCCCATGGGCTTGGAATTATCTGCAGAAAGATCTTAGATTAGAAACACTCATATCAATTAATAAATCTAAGGGCCTCATAAAGACTGTGGTGATGGAGACATATGTGCTTGTTTTTCTTAAGAGGTCCACTATGTTTTAATAGTTGCTCTTGTTGTTTTATTGTGGAATTTTCTGGGGGGTTTTATTTATTTTTTGTTTAATGTGTTGTATTTGTTGCATCTTAATATGTTGTGATTGGCGTCTACCTTGGCCAGGTCTCTTTTGTACAAAGGGATTTTGAATCTCAATGGGACTTCCTGGTTAAATAAAGGTCAAAAAAAGATGAGTGTTTAGCAATAATAACTCCCCTTGGCGTGGGCTTTGCAACTTTGCAGACGTTTTACATGCACCAAAGAGCTACACACTAAAGGAAAGGGGAAAACCAAATGTCATAAAATGGCTTATTCAATATTTTACTGCTGATCACTTCATTAAAGGTAGACATCTGCGTGCTGGTTTAGCAGAGTTGGCATGTTTGTGTGTGGTGGTGTGTGCAGGTATGATCGTTTTCCCATTTATGCAAGCTTATTACAAAACCAATTTGCACTGGTCTGAAGATGAGAGCTTTTTTTTCCACTTCGGTCCTATTGGGCACGTCACAACATAACACGACAGACACATTTTTGGTGTGATGATCCCTGAACCTGTGCCTACATGTCTCTCCGAGCCTGCAGGGATAATAAATCTACACAGAGATCTTCGCCAACGATAGCCTCTCTGTCAAAATGACACAGCTAATTAAAAGCAAATGGACAAAAAAAATATCATTCAACCAGCCAAAACTGCTATCTGTTTAAACATCAAATAAAATAAAATCAAATAAGACAGCACTTGTACGTCACTAAATAATAAACACTCCCAGCGTAGTTTTTCTGGATAATCTTTAAGTGGATGACACATTTACAAGGCAATTATGTTAAGCTGCAAAACACCCCGTAGTATTAGATAACTTAACCAGAAAGTCCAGATTACAATCATTTTCCCAATAAAAATGTCTGACGGCATAAATAAAAACTGCAATTGAAAACATATTAACCATGAAATGTTATTATTTTAGACTGAGTGATGTTTATGTAGCATTAATCCATGGAATTTTAAATACACTCTGGTTGTGTCAGAGTACATGAGGGGTTTGGAGTCAGGTCTGTTATGTGATCACTCTTGAGTTCTGATCAACTGGAGGAAGATATGGAGGCATGTGAGACTCTTATTTGAGCTGACAGGTTCATAAAGAGCCGGGAGAAGACAGCAGACAGGCGTGTGTCTGTCATTATGTGTGTGTATGTGTGTGGTTTTTTTAAACATGTGCATCTGTGTGTGATGAAAGTTGCTAGTTGAGTCCCTGAGGAGAGACCTTCTCAAGTACTGGAAGTATTTTCAGCAAGATGTACTTCAAGTATCGATAGTACGATAGAAGTGTTCATCATGCAGAAACTGTCCCTTGTAATAGTTACATCATTATAAATGTTATAATATAATGATTAATGCTTTAATGCATTAACAGCATTTTACTGTTGGGGTCAGTTGAGGTCAGTACTTCATATACTGACTGCTTCCTTTATTTTCCTTAAGCAAAGGTACCAATAGCACAGACTGGAAATACTGTTACACATAAAGGTCCTGCATTCAAAATGTTCCTTCTGTAAAAAGCATAAAAGTATCAGCATGATAATATACTTTGTAAAGTATTCAATTTGCAGGATGGCCCATTTCAGAAAAATGTATGTTAAACAATAGGATTACAATTATTGATAGATCATCTAGTATCACTTAATGTTGCAGCTTGTTAAAATTGGGTCTAATTGCTATATTGCTAATTGCTATAATTGCTTCAAATACTGCTGTGCCACTTATTTTATATAAATACAGAATATTTTATTTAATATTTTGTTGTAATATTCTGAATCTGTAAAGTAAATAGTAACTAAATTTGTCAAATAAGTAGTTGAGTAACAAGTAAAATTTTGCTGGAGTACAAGTATACAGTAACATAAAATGGAATAACTCAAGTAAAGTACATGTACTTCTTAAGTGTGGTACTTGAGTAAATGCACTCCGTCACCGATACTGCATCACATTCTATCTTTCTTATACATTATATTTAAGTTTAAGTATGTTTATCCTCTTATGTTAAATTTTAATATAGCAAAGTAACTGGTAACTGAAGCTAAAGTCGTATAAGACCACTGAAATGTAGAGGAGTTGTATATAGTATAGTGTAAGAATTATGTAATGGTAAAGCACAGTATGCTTACATAAGGTCCACACATTGTAAACACACCCTGAGGAGCGCAAACTAAAGACAGACCTGGGATAAGTTTACTGGTTAAAAAATGGGATATGGGCAACAGAAACCAAAATACCTGTGTAATATTAGGTTTTAATAACTGCATCTAAAAGCAACACACTGACCACAGATGAGATACATTAACAAGGTGGATAATGAGGTGAGCGGCTGGCAGTCGGCCCGGTCTGCGTGAGACAGATCCCAGGTCCAAACTGTGCTCCCCAGCTCCCTGTAACCTCCGGTATCCTCCACGGTAGCCTCCAATCACTGAACCCCAGCTGAGGCAACAATAACACTGACTCCATGACATGGAACAGAAGCGCTGTACTAACCAGAACCAGCACTCTGCAGTTTGTTTTACCATTAAGCAATTTACTTTTCATTTTGTTCCTTCCATGTTTTCACTTCCTCTCTGGCTGTTTCTCAACACATTCTGCAGAGCTACACGATGAAGACATTTCTCCAATAGCAGTTCAACGTGGATTTTAATTATTAAAGCTCTGCAGAATAATATATAATCCGACTACAGGGAGGAGTCTTGTTTTATGCCACTCAGGTCTCGCTAATGACCTTTAACCTTTAGGGTATCATCTCCTGAAGTGTTGGTGACGTGCAGGTCTGGCTGAATTTGTTCACACTCTCTTGTCTATGTGGTGCTAAAGGGAGCTTTTAAAATAGAGGGCTGGCTAATAAGCCTGCAGTGGCAATGGGAAGACTGCTGCTCTCACCACTAATGAGGTCAAGTGTCAGATGTCAAACGAAGGCTTGGAGTGCAGCCAACTTGAATTTTCTCCATTCTTTGTATCAGCTCTCTTTCCCTCTTTGGACTTTGGATGGTAGATAATTATTTTTTCTTTAGTCAATTTTCTCTTGCATATGCTTTTGTTTCTCAACTCTGTGTTTTCCATGTTCTCTTGAATGTAATAATTCATTCACACAGTGCAATAAAATATAATCTCTCCAGTTGCATTTTTCTGTCTTTCATTCTTTCTTTAGCGTTTTCGTTTCCTCAGTTTTCTCTGAAGCTCTCACTGTGGTGCACAAGGATCCAAGGGAGAAAAGAAAAAAAAACCCACTGGAATTCACTATATTTAAAACAACACACACACACCATCATGGACACATCGAGATATATGTGCACAAACACACCCATGCAGGCACACAGTTGCCCTCAAGCTCTCCCTCACACGCCTGCTTGTCGAAGTAGACAAGGTCAGCTGTCATAACTCCTGTGATATGTGTGTGTGCATGTCTGTGTGTGTGTGTGTGTGTGTGTGTGTGTGTGTGTGTGTGTGTGTGTGTGTGTGTGTGTGTGTGTGTGTATGAGAGAGAGAGCGAGAAGAAGAGGGAAATGGGAGAAGAAAGTGTCTGTCTTTGTGTGAATCACTCAGAACTGTCATTGCAATGACAGACGAGATAAAGGAGCTAAAAGTACTGATCTGGAGGGATAATAGTAATCTGATCTGTCAGAAGATCTATTATCTTTTGATGGAAATGCGTTATTATAAATCTTTTAAGTGCCACAGCCATCATCTGATAAGTGCTTAAAAATAAATATAAAAAAATGATAACAAAGTGCTCAGAATCCCAAACAACACCAGTCTACCCTCTTGTGGCTTACACAGGAACTGCAGTACATGTTTGGGGTTTTTTAATGAATGAATGGATGGATGGATGGATGGATGGATGGATGGATAGATGGAATGTTGAATGGATGATGGATGGATGGATGAATGGATGGATAGATGGAATGTTGAATGGATGGATGAATGATGATGGATGGAATGTTGAATGGATGGATGGATGGAATGTTGAATGGATGGATGGATGGATGATGGATGGAATGTTGAATGTTGAATGGATGGATGGATGGATGGATGGATGGAATGTTGAATGAATGGATGGATGGAATGTTGAATGGATGGATGGATGGATGGATGGATGGATGGATGGATGGATGGTTGGATGGACATACTTAAGGTGGGCCCAGACGCCTGTGCCAAGACTTTGCTCATGCAGTAGGTTGTGACTCAGGTCCAGCACTCTCAAGTGGACGCAGTCCCTCAGGGCTTCCTCTGTGACCTCTTCAATCTGATTCTTATTCATGTCCAGCTCCTATATGTAAAAGAAAGACACAAAAGACAGGGATGTCTGATTAGGGCCATTGAAGTGGAATTTTCCTTAATCCCAGCTGGATATTTTAGCTGATTCTAACATTCCAAGGAGGAGTATTTTCCCTATAGGATTTGGCCAAGTGATAGCTGTGCACCTGAAGAGAGGGAGGAAGGCCCAGAGGGAGGGAACGGAAGCGGTTGTTATCCAGCTGAAGGTCCAGAAGTTTTTGTAGTGGTCTGAAGGTTAGAGGTGACACACTGGCATCATGGAGCAGGTTCTCCTCCAGTTCCAGGGTCACCAGGTTCATCAAACCTAGCAGGGTATATGAAGTAGTATTAGCATTATTTTCATACAAGTAGTTGTTTCCTTCCATGTGCATTAATGTGCTACCTTTGAAACAGTCGGGGGTGAGTGTACTGAGCTGGTTCTTGTTCACTTTAAGGTCTTCCAAAGATGGCGGCAGCGCTGGGATCCTGGTCAGCTGGTTGCCATCCAGGTTCAGTTTCTTCAGAAAGGTCAAGTTCTGCATGACACGAGGCAGAAAACAGAGGGGGGAACCGGCCAGAAAGATAAATTAGACAAAATGGATACTGTTCTCCAGATCCATAATTTTGCATCCCGACTTGCCAAGCAGGACACGTTCACAGAAATACACCAAATGAGAGAATGTCAAATCTGTGCATCTCTTCCTCATCTATCATGTCGTATTTTTAGTAAAGCCGCTCTGTGTGGCTCCTCAGTGAGAGTTGCTGCGGTCGCTGTGTGTCAAGTAAGAGCAGTGGACTGGATCTCTTGCAGTATCCCTCTCGCCAGTCCATCAGTCCTCTGTCATTACTGGGATGTGAGGAGAAAATGAAGAAAAATCCTCCTCTAAAAATAATTTCCTTTTATTCTCCACATCATTGGCTGCAGCTGTTTTCCAACAGGTCTGTTCAGCCAATACTGTGAGAGCAGGCTGATGGTGACGTGCAGCGATTGGTCAGAGTGTGGCAGGCTGCCTCGGTGTGGTCAGGATCTGCGTTGGCCTGTGGTCATTTAGAGGTTAGACCAGAGGTTATTCTTAGAAAAGATTAGTTAATGCAATTTTCAGTGCTCTTTTATTACTGTAATGATACAGGATGGAGGCTGCTTTTTATTTTAATTAGATGCAAAGTGACTTATAAAATCTGGCTTGTGACTCACAAACTCACTCGTTCACATTCAGCAGCCTGCAGGTTCTCCACAAGAGGGAGCTTTTTGGATCGATATCAGAGCGTTTCTACGCATGTTAACCTACGCCCCCTATAGGACAGGAGACATTATAAGAGCTGCAGTTTAGACCTGCAGGTGTAAACATGTCAGCGTTGCCTCTTATGGTCAAAGAAAGTAAAATCTGCTGCAATTATGCAACCGCATTTCCAGAGGTTTGGACACACTCTAAAATGTAACTAAAAACAGGATGCAATCAAACTGTGTTTACCAACAATAGTTCTACAAAATGGTCCAGAGCCCATGTATTAATCTCCTTTATACAATCATGTGTTTAACAAAGTTGTGAACCTCTCTCCATCCTTGCTTGTGAACAGTCGTTCCAGGATGAACCTTTCATACCCAATCATGACACTATCACCTGTTACCAATGAACCTGTTTACCTGTGGAATGATCCAAACAGGTGTTTTTGAATCAGTCCACAACTTTCACAGTCTTTTGTTGCTCCTGTCCCAACTTGTTTGAAACATGTTGCTGCCATCAAATTCAGAAAAAAAAAATATTTACAAAAATCAATGAAGTTGATGAGGTCAAAATTCAAACATATTGTCTTTGTACTGGTTTCAGTTGAGTAGATGTCAGAAAGGATTAGTGAGTTATCACATTCTGTGTTATTTATGTCGTACACAGTGGTTTTTGGAACCGGTGGTTGTAACATTTGTAGCACCTGCAGGCAGTGAGCTTTACTGCAGCAGTTGCTTATTATAGCTTCTATTTGTTTTCTGTGTGTATATTGTTAGGTCACTGTGACCTCCGGTGGATATTTAGAACTCAATTCAATACTCAAAATAGAAACACTGTACAAACCTCATATTTTAACCATAATATGTAGCACTAAAAATATAGCTCATTAAGTTCAATTGCCATTTTTTGTTTGTTGTTTCTTTCCCTTTGGGCTCTGTCTGAACCATTTATTTTTTTCCTCTTTTGGACAATAAAATATCGTTAGGACCGTCTCCTTCTTTTTCAGTTTTAGAGAAGAAAATACATGTGCTGAGACTGTGAAGTTCATATTACATTTTTCAAGTACGGAATAAACAAAAGAAAAAAAATCATAACACAGAAAGAGCAGCAATACAACAGAAGTCGTTACAGTTGTAAGTTGCAGGTCAAGCAGGCCGGACTGGTACTTCAGGTCTGGAGCTGCAGCTTTGAGAGCGCTCGCTCTGCAGTTAGATAATTACATGACACACGATATGAAATGTGCCCTTGTGGATTTGTATCACAGGGCCCATACATTATGTAACAGTGAAGAGTTCTGAAGCACAGAGATAGTTCAATTAAGAGCCTAATGTAATCCTGACATGCACATTGAACATAGCGGATACTTTATAGCCGTGATGTACAGATGGGAATCAGACTGGATTGTTGAGGCTGACGGTGAAGAAATGGACAGCTGTGTTGGTTGGTGACTGATCATATGCACACAGAGCTCACAGACAGTTACTCACAGACAGAGGGTTCTGGCTGAACGACTCGTCATCCAGTTTGTTTTGGCTCAGGTCCAGCGTGTCCAGGTTCAGCAGACCAGAGAAAGCTTCAGGAGCGATGACTCTGATGTTGTTCTCTATAAAGATAAATCACACGGTATTATATATATCATGTAGTACATGTAGGGGAAGTATATAATATGGACTTCACTTGATTCAATACAAGCAGTCAGTGAACTTTATCATTTTAGCGCCACGTTTCTGGTCCAAGGCCAACCGCAGGGAGAGGAAGGAGATGGTGGTGGCAGAGGTGACGAGGATGGAGGAAGAGCGGTACAAAATCAAGGCTATATCACAGGGCCGACAAGGAAGCTGGACAACATGGGAGGGAGTTGTTAACCGCAACATCAGCTGGTCAGACCTGTGGAAGATCCCACAGGCGAGGCTCAGCTTTCTCATTCGAGCAACATATGATACGCTCCCCTGTCCTCGTAACCTCCACCAGTGGTTCGGGAATGACGAGAGCTGTTCACTCTGCAACACCAGCAACGCAAGTCTCCAGCACATCTTGTCCGGCTGTAAGACCGCACTCGCTCAGGGGCGCTACAGATGGCGTCACGACCAGGTCCTGAGGAAGCTAGCCGAGGTGCTGGAGAGGTCCCGAAAGAGCAGCAAATCACCACCAGCAGAAAAACACACCAGCTTCATTGCAAAAGGCGGGGAACAAAGATACACCTGGCCAAAAGATACACCAAGGCCCTTTTCCCCCCACCACGAGTGGAACATGAGGGTGGATCTCGACAGGCAGCTCCAGTTCCCCACTGAGATCACCATCACATCTCTCCGTCCCGACATCGTCGTTTGGTCCACCAAGGCAAGATCTGTGCACTTGATTGAGCTCACGATCCCTCAGGAGGAGGGGATCGAGGCCGCCTTCGAGCGCAAGAAGATCAAGTACGCAGAGCTGGCTGCAGAGTGCCGGGAGGCTGGCTGGAAAACCACCATCTACCCAGTCGAGGTTGGATGCCGAGGCTTCGTGGGAATGTCAACCACACGCCTCCTGAGGGACGCAGGAATGACAGGAGGAAAACTAAAAAAGGCCATAAAAGAGCTGGCAGAGGAGGCTGAAAAGGGCAGCTTTTGGATCTGGTTGAGGAGGAAAGACAGGTGCTGGGGAAAGAACACCTAACCCCAAAAACAGCCGGAGGGGGCAACATCCATCAGCTGCAGGGGGTGACAGGGAGACGTCCCTGCCACTGCCCCGCCACCAGGAGACGTTCCAGGATTAAAGGGGCGAAACGTTGAGGAATGGTGGTTCCTGGCTGATGACCCTGCAGCTGACCCATGGGCACTGGAGGAGGTGCGACAGGCAGCAATGCCCAGCAGGCAATTCCACCTACCTGTACAATTACTAGTTTACATTCAATGATTCACTGTCTTGACCTTGACCTGTGTGTCCTTTACTTGTACAACTGTTAAGACACATAATTGAAACAGCAAATTATGAATAAACCTAAATGTATAAGTGTTGAAATAGTAATTAAAACAGATAGCTAGTGGCATCAAAGTCCCAATTAGAGCCAACCTGAATAAATAAGCTGACTTAATAATAAACCAGTTCACATGTAATCAATATCACAGCTGTAGTTTACTTCTGTGGCTCAGCACAAGCATGCTCATTTTGTATGATGACTCTACCACAACACACACACACCTGCCATGTCCAGATTGGTGGCCTTCAGGTTGTGGATGATTGGCAGGTGAGTCATGCCGAGGCCCCTGCAGCTGATTTCTCTGTCAGCAGTCTGACACTCGCTGAGGGGAGACTCTGCAAAGCCGGAGTGAGTTTCTGTTTGATTGCTGGGAGGCTCAGTCGCTTCTTCTGCTTCTTCCTCCTCTTCCTGTCCCTCTTCTTCTTCTTCTCCTTCTTCCTCCTCTTCTTCCTCTTCCTCCTCTTCTTCCTCCTCTTCCTGACACAGAAAGTTCAAAAAGTAGTTACATAAAAGAAAACTGCTTAATTAAATGTGTGATTCAGTGAAATTAAGCAAAAAAGTTATTTATGCAACATATTTATACCTCTTCTTCTTCTTCTTCTTCTTCTTCTTCTTCATCTTCATCATCATCATCATCATCATTATCGTCATCGTCGTCATCATCATCATCATCATCATCATCATCGTCGTCATCATCATCTTCCTCCTCTTGTTTCTTCCCTTGATCCATCAACCGCCGCTTTTCAGCATGAAGCTCCTTGAGTACAGCCATGAGATCACTGGCCTCCTCCTCTCTTTTACCAGGCCTCCTCCAGCCCATCAGGGGTCGCCCCAATCCTGCCTACAATAACCAGCAGGAAACCACTGACATGATTCACCAAAGGAGTAAATCAACATACAGCCAGACAGTCTGAGACCACTGTATAAAAATGAAAAGATGTTCAAAAATTGCCTACATGGAAGATAAAATGTTTTTGTCTTTTCTATATAATTTTGCGTATCTGTGTTCACAAGGCAAAATCTTACAATTCTATATGCGTTGGCCTCCACTGTAGCTGCATGTTTCCTCGCCCCCCAGGCGCCTCTCCTTCTTCTACCAGCCTCAAGTTTCCTGAAATCAACTCCTTGATGCTCTCTCTCCTCCTCTGCCTTAGTGTGGAGACGCTCATCATCTTCACCAATCACAAAGTAGAGCGGGAAAGAAAAGTTAAAAGCATAAAGACAGTTATCAAAGCACTGATGGACAGACAGAAACAGGCAACATTTGAAAGACAAAAACATCATCTCACCTGCAGGGAGAGCTGCACTTGAAGCATATGAATTTAACAAGGTCACTCCTGTATCAATTCCTGGAGGAAAGTTGGCTGCTTTTTCTAATCCAGGTGTCTCAGATGAACTTTCCATGTGTGCATCAATGTCCTGCAAAAAGTTTTGGCTTTGTCCTGATAAAACTGTGCCACACAGACAAATGAACATGATACACGTCCTTGGCATCTGCATGGTTGGAAGCAGTTTCAGCTGGAGAGAGCTGGAAAATCTTAGATGCTGGAGGCTGAAGCAAATCCACAGCAAGCGCAGACAGTGAAGTCAAAGGGAAGAAACTCTGTGAGCAGCAGTCGTGAGAGTTTACACAAGAGGATGAATCTCCAGAAAACCTTCGAGATTCTGAACGCTTTTTAGCCAAAAGCCAAAAGCAGAACTAAACCATATTGCACATGCCCCCAACTCAGAGCGAATGCTGAAATGAAGAAAGAGCAAGAAGGTGGGAAGGACTATCTGGGAGGTGGAAAGGTTTAAAAAAAAAAAAAAAAAAAAAAAAAAAAAACTCTCACTTTGTTAGTAAAGGCCCACATTTGTCGTACCATGAAATACACAAACCCGCCCTGCTCCTCCTTGTCTCCACACCCTCTTCATAACTGTCTGCTAACATCAGGTGGAAGCAGATATTTGACAGATGGACCGGGAGCAAAAGAGGGAACTGTATAAGTTACATACATCTGTGATAGATTCTGATTGGATATTATCATGTGGGTTGACAGGATCCACTGTCAGTTTTGCGGTTTTCTTCAGAATGAATCCGACTAATCTTGGACATTTTCCAACAACAGACAGAGTTGGTAGACAGTTCAGGTCGGAGACAACCTCGGTTGGCCAAGCTCCACTAGCATCCACTTATGAAAACAAACACGACCTCTGAGAAACGAACAATGAACTCGTCTTTACGTGTTCTACGCTTATGCTTACACACGTACTGTGGAGTGTATGAGCAGCACAGTCACCACAAAGTCAAGCAGGTGCCACTGGATGAGTGTTGAGCCAAACTGGGATTTTCACTGTGGGGTGAAACCTGCTGACAGCCCCTCTTTATTTGCTCTGTAACCACACACACATACACTAAATATGTCAAAATGTCTGTGCACGTCGTCATGTACCAGAAAACAGCTTCTGTGATTAACAAGATCCATCGATAAGATCCCGTCTGATCACCTCAGTCAGGTTAAACTTGTGTTAATTCTTGGCCAGTTTCTGCACCTGGAGCCCAGCTGATGACACAGAGACAACAGCAGAAACCAGACATGTTCCAAATGGCACACTGGACAACTTAACACTAAACACTGAAACACTCAGGTACTGAGGTGTTCTTCCAAGGTAAATAGTGCTGCGTCCAAAGGCTATTCATTTAAATCTTGACAGGAAGGTGCAGTCATTGGCTGACCACATTCAACCCCTTCTTTAACCTCAACCTGGATTAACAATTTCCACTGCGGAGGACGGTGCAGAGGAGTCATCCAACATAAATAAGCCAGTCATAAGGCTCTTTTTTTTACCATCTCTGCACAAGTTAACTACCTCGCTTTCACACACTCAGACAGTCTGACCACTGCCAGCTCTACAACATATGACACATCTGTAGAAGCCACATGCAGCAGACATTCAATTAAAGTGAGACAAGAGAGTCATGCAAGCAGATCTGAGGCTGTATTTCGGTAAAGTGGTGATTTGAGCTGAATGTGCTCATGTTCAGCAGGTACACATTTCCCAGGCTCACCAGCTTAGTTCACTGTATTAGCACGCAAAGACTAACTAATTAGTAGTAATAAATTAAATAGCCGACAAACAACTCAGGACCAAACATATGTGATATGTGAAATCTTTAACTTGCTCGTGGCCCTAGCTCAAAAATCAGGGGATCACCAAGTCATTAGGCTTCATCCTTTGGACACCAGGAGTATATGCATGAAATGTCAAAGCAATCCATTCAAAAGTGGTTGCGATATTTTAGTCCAAAGCACTGGACCAACACCGGCATCCATACAGTGAAAAACACAAGTAGACACTGGCATTGGGTTAATCATTTTTAATTCAGCACATCACAGCTATGACAGGATGACACCGGTGACCTGGAATGGCAGTAACATGTGATGCCCGTGTGGCCAGGAATCATTAGAGGAATGCTTAAGGAGTTCATAACTAAAGAGGTTCAGCTTTTCACACTGGGTTTGAAGAAACTCTACCATATTGAAGCTCTAAGAGCTGCGCCTGATCACGAGTTTAAAAAAAAAGTTATCTAGTTTAGATTTATGACAAACAGTAACAGTGCTTTTTAAGCAAAAAGAGGCATGAATGCCAGCCAAGTGAGAACACAAGAGGCATGGTTGTGAGGAATGTGAAATAAATGGCTGGAATGCAGTGGTGGCTTGACACAATGGACCAGAACCGGGACAGGCTGCTGGTCTGACAGGTCAACTTACTGTATTTACAGTATTCAGTGATGCTTGTGCCACTTGAACGACCCCAGTTTGAAAACCATGAGATACCAGAGACAAATGTTGCAGAACAGTAGAACCCATTGGGAGCAGAGGGCACGAGAGGGTGCACACAGGAAGTGATATTAACACTACAGGCCTCGACAACACTGCACTACTATTCCCATCTCTCCATCTGTGATAGTAATAATACAGGGTTAGTACACTGCACTCGGGTCAAAGCCACAAGATGGCACCTGAGCAAGTTCACAGGTCTTCACGTGATCATGCCAGGCAGCTGCAAGTTGGGCAGAAAGTTGGTTGTGATGCAACAGCGCAGCGAGCGGGACATCGGGCGCAGTCCTTAGTTGGCAAAGGTCTGGCGCACGGCGTTGGCAATGTGCTTGGCGCTGATGCCGAAGATGTCGAGCAGCTCTTGGGGTTTTCCGCTGCGGGGAACACCGGACACTGCCAGCCGGGTCACAACAATGCCGGGCTCCCTGCCCACCGCTGACAGCACTGCTTCACCAAGACCACCTGGACAGAGGTAGCAGAACATCAGGGGGGCCATTGATAGGCAGGTGATACAGATAATTTCTTTTAATAGCATATCAAAACAGTAGGAAGCAATCAGTTTAAATCACAGAGATGACAGGATGATGTGCTCCTATTAGACCTGTGTATGTAGAGAAACATCTCTACACAAAACACTATGAAGAAAACCTTATGTCACTCCTCAGATGTACTCTTTAGCAAGAATTAAAGTCTGCCAACTCTCAAACCTCTTTGGCACATGAATGAAAAGAAGACACAAGTGCAAGAAGACACTTGAGTGCAAAAACAGACAACAACCCACCCTCCTTGTAGTGGTCCTCCACAGTGATGATCTGTCCCCCTGTGGCTCTGGCACTGGCCAGAATTGTAGAGGCGTCCAGGGGCTTGATGGTGAACGGGTCAATCACACGAATGTTCTTCCCTGTAGGAATTCATAAGGACATCATTACTTTGAAAATGTTCATTAGGTCATACTAGCTAACTGAGCAGCTTATGACTCCTTCCCCTGAATTACTAAACATGAGAGATGAGGATGGTGGTTACATAATGTCGGCCTCAATACCTATATCTGGCCACTAGAGGGCAATGGGAGTTTACCTTCACTTGCCAGCATATCAGCAGCAGCAAGGGCCTCATGCAGAGTAACACCAGCACCAACCACAGTCACATGGTCATTATCAGACTGACGTACGACCTGGTAAAGAACAGACATTTACTTTTAGTTGTTAAAGGCCATTGCATGCACAAGGATTAATGTGTACAATCATGGTATTAATCTTTACCTTGGCTACGCCCACTTCAAACTTCTCATCTGGAGAGTAGAGGACTGCTGTGTCTGGTCTGCTGGTACGGATGAAACAGATACCCTGTGAATATAGAGTGATGAGTTAAAACACAAGAATGTTCCCTCTACAACAACATCAACAACAACTCATGGGACAAACGACCACAAGGTGGCCTTCCAACCTTTGTGTTGGCTGACAGCTCAACAGCTCTCTCTGTGGACACTGCATCAGAGGGGTAAAACACAGTGCATGTTGGGATAGCACGGAACATAGCCAAGTCCTCAAGGGCCATCTGGGAAGGACCATCCTCACCTGAAGGCAGAGTAAGATCAGTCAGGGGCGGGGCACGGTCATTCTTGCCAACAGAAAACTGGTGACACTTCGGCAGAGGGCTTACCGATGGAGACTCCACAGTGGGACCCTACCAGGTTGACGTTTGACTGGGAGATGGCTCCCATACGGATCTGGTCATAAGCTCTGGAGAAGAAGGCAGCGAACGTGCTTGCAAATGAAACCGTGCGGTCACGGGTGGCACAGCCGATGGCCACTCCTACCTGCAGCAGTAAGCAAAGAATTCAGTGATGTAGGTTAGTCTTAATAACAGTGGATGAGATTTAGTGTGAAGGTGCATGTAAACAGGTCACAGGTGACCAGCAGGCTGGGATTACCATGCTAGAGAATGAATAGTAACAGATTAGACCAGTTTGGCACAGATTATGGTTGTGAAGAGCATAGAGTGAGCCAAGTTTATCCCTCTGTCATAACTTGGAGTTAATCGTGTCCACCTCCGACAACTTAACAGCAAATGAGGCTTCAGCATTTAAATCCACCAGGAAGACTAAATATTACGTACCATGTTCTGTTCAGCGATGAAGCACTCAATGTAGCGGTCAGGGAAAGCCTTCTTGAAGGTCTCTGAGAAGGTGGAGTTTTTGGTGTCTCCATCAAGGGCCACCACTCTCTGGCTGGACTGGCCCAGCCTGGCCAGGGCCACACCATAAGCACGCCTTGTTGCCACCTGACGTGAGTAAAGACAGATTATTAAATTAATACAACAATAAAATATTTTACATGTAGGTTAAGAAAACCAAAACCTAGTATATGGCAGGACCTGGTTTGCTCAGTGGTAGAGTCAATGTGAATTCTTAAGCTGTATATAAAGTAGCATATCCAATGGTTGAGCTACAGCCAAGTCAAATGTGGTGTAACAGTGTATCTTTATCACTCAGCCAATCACAGACTTTGGCATCTACTTGTGCTGCTCCCCAACTTTGCTGTGACTCAGCAAAAAAGTTATTTCAGTTGCCGATATCCATATGTGGCAATGGAACACATTAATTCAACAAGAGACTTTAATGTGAAAAGAGAAATCATTGAACTTAAACCAACTGATTCATTGAGTGTTGAAGGGGATTTGTGCCCACTACTACACATGCTTTGAGTGTCCCCTAAAGATACCTTGTCTCCCTTTTTGTATGCTGGAGGTGAAGGCAGCCTGATGAGGCTCAGGTCTGCAGGCGGTGTATCTTCATTGGGCAGCTGAGGGCACAGGGTCTTGTTGGGGACCTGGATCCGAGCCTGTAGGTCATTCAGGAGATCATCCACCCTGTCCTTGGGGATGGGCTTTCCGTGCCAGTTATCAAGATCCTCAATATCTACAAAAGAAAAGAAATTAAATGATCAAATTCAGAGAATCAAATAGTTCAGTAATTCATATATTTAACATATGAAAATAACATTTACTTTTGAGTCCTTTCCCCTTGAGGGTCTTTGCAACAATGCAAGTGGGTTTGCCCTTGACCTGCTGAGCCTGCCAGAAGGCTTTGCAAAGCTCCTCCACATCATGGCCATCCACAACATACGTGTTCCACCTACACAAGCACGGCGCAATTTTAACAGCAGACCACACATTACAACAAATATTAACCCAAAACACAGAGACATATTAACTTCTGGAAAATGTTAAGCATCAAACTTATTAACTGGGTGACAGGGAGCAAAAATAAAGAAGGATGAAATGTCAACCAAGAAGTTTCAACCCAAGTTTTGAACTGATCATACCAAGATCCTGATTATAGACAGAAATACAAATATATGACAATAAAGGTTAGTTAAATTTTGATGCCATATTCGAAAGCATGTTCAAAAGAGGGCCATCATATTAAAGTGATTGCTATGAAATTGGATAAAAGTGGAGGAATGTAAAGTTGAAGTTTAGTACTGACCCAAAGGCTTCACAACGCTTGCGGTAGGTCTCCATGTCATGCTTCAGGGGCGCAGCCTCGCTCTGTCCGAGCCGATTGACGTCCATGATGGCCACCAAGTTGTCCAGATGGTAGTAGGAGGCAAAGGCCATGGCCTCCCACACTGAGCCCTCGGAACACTCTCCATCACCCATCATGCAGTACACACGGTAACTACAACACAAAACAAAAGAGTATTAGTTTTGTTCTCCTACTACATAAAGAGCAACAGCCTTTTTAGTTCAGACTTGTGCTGGACTACTCAAAGGAAATCAAAAAGGTCAGACTATAGGATCACAGAACATTTGCCCAACAGGGTGCAGTTCAGAAAACCACTGCTCTTGAGTAAAGAACTCATATCAGAAAGTGAGTACATTTAGTTAAAATGGACTGATTCTGTGAATAGGAGCAGTCAAAGATCCAACTCGAAGCTTGTGGATGACCAAATGTTCCCAAGTGAGCTGAAAATGGCCATGAGACATTTAACCAAATATTAGCATTGCTGTGTGTACATTGTTGACCCAGGAGATCTGGTTACATTTTCAGAAGACTCATAATAAATGCATGAAGAACCAAACTTCATGAAAGTTTTTTGTGACAAACAAGTATGTGTTAATGTCATTCCATCACAGAAAAATAAGAGTTGGAGAAATCACTGGAACTCATGACTGCCATGATATACATGTGCTGTATTAAATATACTACATTTATACACTATCTATTATCATGCATTATTTAACATTTATGGAAACTTTTGATCACAACATTCTGCCTAATTTATTAAAACTACCTGAGATACCCATGTGACTCAAAAACTGTTTAGCAACAGAATTATTGACAACAATTCCTCCAGATAGAAGCATCTTTGTTAAATAGCTGAGTTGTAAACCTCAAAGGGTCATAAAGCATTCATTAATACTTTTACTACCTTGCTATTCTTCTGCTGCAGTAGTGTTTGGCCTCACTGCAGGATAGTGCCAGGGAGTAATCTAACACTGTTACACCTACACTACTACAGATTTAGCCATTAAAAGATTACGGTGCATGAGACGCCGCTTTAAAAGAAAGCAGCTCCGCACCTACCAGTCAAGGAATTACACGCTTGTTAAACAAGACTCTTGTTATACAATGCTGAGTCAGCAACACGGTATGCATGACATTTTACTTCAACAGAAACAGTCTAGATGGCGTATAGAGAAGCCACGCCCTTAAGTGTTCTACTTTAAAATGAATGCACAATAAAAGGACGATCTTCAGATGAATACCCAAGACTGAATCTGTATGATCCAGATTACCATATATAACGATTTAAAAAGGCAGGATTAACGCAAGTATTTGAACTTCTATTAGCTTCCGCATTGTTTTTGTATACATACCTGGATTTGTCAAAGTGTTTGCCAGTGTAGGCCATCCCACAGGCAGCCCCGAGACCCTGTCCCAGAGATCCTGTAGCCACATCAACAAATTCCAGTTTCTGGTGGAAAAAAAGAAAAAGGTTATACACAATAGAAAAAGTGTCTTGCACATCATATTCTGTTCTCCATGAGGACAAAACACCAGAGAAGGTCTCTGGATTCTTGACTTACTGGTGTGGGGTGACCCTCCAGGTCACAGTCAATCTTACGCAGGTTGAGCAGATCAGACTCCTTCACAAAGCCTGCCTCTGCCCAGGCTGCATACAGGACAGGAGCAGCATGACCCTAGAGACAGAGGGGGAGAGGGCAATGATGTTACCAAATCTCAGGTGCACTGACCATTTAAAGAATATGAACTTAAGGAAATGTATACCAACCTTTGAGAGCACAAAGCGGTCATTACACTGGTTGCGGGGATCATCTGCTTTGTAGCGCATGGTGTGGAAGAAGAGCACAGACATGAGCTCTGCTGCACTGCAGCATGATGTGGGGTGACTGAGGAGAGACAAGTGGACACAGCCTGTTGATAACAGTTCACAGTAAACCCAGGATTATTAGGAAAAAAAATTCACACACCATGCACATGCATGTATGTGTTGCTACATTCAGGAATCCTTGCACTTTTAGTTCGACAACAAGAACGACTCATGTACCACAATCAGCCATTCCAAAGGATAAAGTTGACCCATCTTTTGGGATTAGGAATATTAATCATCAGTAGATTGTTAATCTGCAACATGATCACATCAGTTATGTTACCACACTCCAGAGCCCTTGTAAAACCAAAAATCAATAAAGCAAACTTGCGAAACTGTTAGTTGCCGCATTGTGGTCTGAGTATCGTAATAGACATGTTTAGAAATCCCAAGTTACTCAAGAGCATCTCGGCTTCCCTATGTGGGTTAAGTTACAAATGACATTTAAACCATGCTGGAAAAACACAGTTATCATATTTTAGCATACACCATAGTCTCTGTTGCATTTCATTGCATTTGTTTACCCCTTTTCCTTTTGCTGAGCGATAACCTGCTGAGAAATAGACCCAAGTAAATTCATGACAGCCATAGCAAAGCAATCAGATACTCAGGTGTAATGTTCCATATCACACAAATAATGAGGAACAACATGTGCTGAGTGCGGGGTGTCAAAACTCAAAGACACCTTTTGTTAAGGGTGACAGTAGTATCGGACCATCGGATGCCTGATAGTCAGGACATTCAGAGTATAATTCAGCCTTTTCCTTGTCAGTTAACAAGAGGAAGTGACGAAAACAGGTTTACCAACAAACATTTCCTTCTTGGAAGTTGCCTCAAGGTGAATATTACACAATATCGGATTTCCTGGAAGATGCAACGCAAATATAATTTAAGTGTGAGGTAGCTGGCCAGGTCATCAACAGATGCCACACACAATATAAAGTAAAGTTGTGGATATTGGCTGCATATTAAAAAAATATATATTTTAATATAGTTCAGGTTCTGGATGCACTTACACAGGATATATGAAAAGAAAGAAATTATTCAAATATATTAAATATGTCCCATTGTTCTGTGACAAACTAGATAGCATGAAGAATATTTTAGTCCTAAACTGTCCTTACACAAATTTCATAGACAAGCGTGACGGTACATGTGACACCGGCTAATTAGCTCTAAGTGAAAGGCATCCAACACACATTCTTTCACTAACACATATGCTCTATGTGAACCGCATTTTCAGTTTTGCATTTGTACACAGATTTTGAAATCTAGCAGCAATCCTGACAATATTAAGAGGCAATAAAGGCAGAATAATCTCAAGATCACAGAAGCTTTAAAGTTACACCCCTAACGAGAGGGAAACACTGGATCTGCTTCAACACACAGCGACATTTCCAGAAAGGAAGACAGGTCAGGTTGCCAAAAAAAATGAGGAAAAAACAATACAACAGGTGTCCTTTTGACGTCCATTTTTGTAGTTGTCACAGACATATGTTCGTGTGGTTTGTCTGATATTTCAGGACGCGGCTGCAACTTTAAACGAGTCACCATATTCATACTTGATCACGTGATTTACTGTTAGCGACCAAAAGCAGGTCGATGCATGAAGTTTCATGTATCAATAAATGTATCATTAATTATCATCAACTCTCACAGCTAGCTTGCTCTCACTGTAGACAACCTAATTATCAACACAGGCACTGCTATGTGTTTTCATTTATGCTAACTTCTATAAATACATGCACACAATGGTAGCTTATGCTAGTCTCAGCCTATACTGTAAAGCTAATTATAACCGTTTATGAAACTGTTAGCATAATTTCTTGCTAGCTCCCTGTCTGCTGCGGCTCCGCCTGGCTCAGATGATCTGCACCACGTGTGTCCGGGCCCCGCAGGTACAAAACGTGCAGCGAGCACAGCAACTTAAAACAAGTGGTTTATCTTCTTCATATGTAACCTTGTGATATTTAATAATTAGCATAACTTTGAGGACTTACCCAGAGTTGGAGGCGCATGTTGCCTTGATGGAGTGGATCCGGAGCTTGTTAGCGATATCTTTGAGCCCCTGCAGGGTTTTCTCATCGGGTTTGTGGTAGTTGGTCATGATTTCTGGATTATGCCTTGGCAATCGCTGGTATTTGTGGTTATTAAGAGTCAGCCGCTTCCAGGTGTGCTGCGTTCAATGCTGCGCCACGCCGCTGCAAGCTGCCCGGTGAAAGTACAACCGAGGAGGAGGAGGAGGCACGAGGAAGAGGAAGAGGGGCTTATGTCTCCTCCAGCGGCCACGCCCACCTCTGCCGACCATTGGAGGAGCAGCCATGGTGCTAGTTGCGCATGAGATGCTGCTTTCACAAATCCTTTGCAGCCCATGAGAGGTGTTGCACATCTGAGGAAACTTTGTTCTGATCATGTCATGTTGTCATGAGCAAATCAACAATATATAGAAACATGGGCTGTTGAACATGAGCATCAGTGCAGGTGGAGAAGTTTGAACAGCTTGTTAACTTAGAATAAAACAAAATTGCACCCACAACTTTGAAGACTTGGATCCGGTTGTGCAACAGTATAATACTCAGATGTGATATTATTGATTGCTACTATTCACTAGACACAATTGTATTATATCTCTAAGTCTAATTAAGATAAGATAAGATTCCTAATAAAGGAATATCTTATCATCTTATCTTATCTTA
Source organism: Centropyge bicolor (assembly GCA_037975185.1). Classification (NCBI taxonomy): domain Eukaryota; kingdom Metazoa; phylum Chordata; class Actinopteri; family Pomacanthidae; genus Centropyge; species Centropyge bicolor. Next base: position 11,601,367 of record JBBMOC010000011.1, on the reverse strand, counting down.
ATTATATATTTGGTGCATACTTTGTAGTAATGTGGACATAACTCTGAGTACATAAGTTGATTTTCTGTTCATATCCAGTTCATGTCACTGTTCCTTTAAAGCTGCAGCTGGACGCCTGCCAACAGGGAAATGGTGGCAGATTTTGCTCTCTCATCCTTACTCAGGCAAATACAGGACAGACTAGCCGCCAACGCAAGGTTCAAGTGCTCCTTAGATTCTCATTGCTTAGTCACTGATACGTTGCATAGTAATTTCAACTGATTAACTGCATCTGTACGTGTCAATTGAAGCAATCAGAACTAAGAAGTCTCTAAATTTTATAGTTGAAAAAATAGATTGGCTAGAATTAGTGTAAGAACATGACACAGGCAACCCTAATGTACATGTTTTATTTAAAAGTGTATCAGGCAAAATACTCTATTAAGATATACATTACTTTTCATACAGCTCTGTCAGTCACCCATCTGGAAACACCAAGCCTGTGTTTTCAAGGAAGTCAAACACTTCCTCATTTTGGCCATCATTACAAATCCTACGGGTCAGATATTTCCTCCTCTTTAAGTTCCTGAAATGACATATATACCATGAGAACGACCAGCAAAGGAGCCCCAAAGAGCATAATAATGTATTCTATCATTACCTTGATTCTCTCCAGGGCCTCAGTCCTCTCCTCAGGGGAGACGGGCTCTTTGTCAAGTCGCTCCAGGTGTGGCAGGAGAATGAGCACGCTCAGCCGGTAGTCTGTCGCCTCCACCAGAGGATTCTCAGAAATGACCAGAGTTTGTAGAGTTTTTGACACAAGCCTAAGGCGTTGCAGTGCATTCTCATCTAAGATGGCATTGCCTCTAAAGGGAGAGAGACATAAATATATGAGATATGAAATCTGGGGTAAAAAAATCTATTTGGTGCTTTGCTGAACTGATGATGAGATCCAGACAAACCTGACATTAAGGTACTGGAGACACTTCATGTTGGGGCTGAGGCCATCCAGAGTATCTAGCTGGTTGTCTCGAAGATGAAGAGTGGTGAGGCGCTCTAGCCTCTCTAAACCCTCCAGATGTTTGATAGCATTTTGGGCCTGAACGGAGCACAAAAACAATTATAGGCATTCTGTTCTCTCAGTCTTATCATGGGTTTTCAGGCTGGTGTTAATGGCTAGACCTCATCCAGTGTGTTAGTGCTATTAAACAAATTAAAAACTAATTTTATTACCAGATATAACCGCTGCAGGTTGGGAAGGTTGATGCCATCAGTGGTATCCAAGTGGTTTCCCCTCAGCTCTAAAGTCACCAAGTTGGCAAAACAGCTACTCTGAAGACCATTAAGTCTTTGAATGCTATTACCTGTCAGAGAGGTTTCAAAATGTCATGTCAGGCACCAGATACTTGATTAAACTATTGCTGATGATTAAGAGTTTGTTATACCTAAGACTGAATAGTAACACATTAACAATCATAATAATAATAGCAGGCCAACCTGTAAGATTGAGAGTCTCCAAGGCAGGCCCAACCAGGCCATCCAGGTCTTTCAGTCTGTTTGTTGCTATACTCAGCCACTGCAGGTAAGTCAACTGAGCGAAAGGTTGTCCTTTGAAACATGTCACTGCGTTATTGTCAACCTACAGGAGGCGAAGTTGCATTAAAGTTTTACCATGAGTTAGAGTGAATGACACTGACAGCCCCAGACATGTCCTTTTCTGAATGAATAAAGAGGGGAGTTCCTTGCCTTCAGCCAGAGCAGCTGGGTCAGAGATGCCAGGGGAGAAAGATCAGCAAGGCGGTTGTTGGATAAATCCAGAAAACGGACATGAATGTACTTGTTGATTGTAGCTATGTCATTCAGTCTTCTGAGGAGAACAGTCAAGACAAAGGGAACATTAGTATGCAAACAAAGATATTAAAGGAGGATGACCTGAACTTAAAGTTACAGGACAAAAGCAGCCAGCTTTGCTTTGCCTTACTTGTTTTTAAGGTCCAGTCTGACAAATGCATGGCTGAGTCCATTACCTGTCCTGCACAGCAATGAGAGCCCCTGACTTATGGTTTCTTGGGTCAAATAGCAAAGCTCTGCCTGTGAGAGGACATGAAAGGATTATACTTGTCCACATTGTTGGTGGCACTAATAGTGATTCGGTTTACTCCATCTGTTTATACCAGCATCCTGTAGTAGTACACACTTCTTCAGTCAAACTTTGAGTTCAATAATTTGTAAAAGTGGGGCACACCAACTTCATTGATGTTCCTCAGGTAACTTTACCTTCTCGTCCCCTATGACTTCCTCTTGATGTGTTTCTTCTTCTCCCTCTACATCCGACAAGACTGCATCTTCATCCATGTCAGACATGCTGGTATGTTTTACTTAGGTTATCACATAAAGTAGAAGCTAGTTAGCTCACCTGCACTGGCTAGGTTAGCTAAGCTAGTAGCCACGTTACTGTAGCCAACGTTAGCTAACCTGTTAAATCATTACAACCAATATCCTGATGCCGAAAAATAACAGTAAATGTTAACTATGTAAACTGGTTGTAGTAAAGTAGAAGTTAGTGTTTCTTCTTTGTTAAAGCTAAAGAGAGAACAGTGAACCCCATTTGTTGTCGTCGTCGTTGCCTTGGAAACAGCCGCCACAAGCGCGTTGAGGGACTCGCTTTGCAACAGTGACACTATTTCTGCAGGTCAAGCTGTTGCAGCAGATTTCGCACAACAAGAGTTACAATATATTCCTCTTTTTCATACCACAGATTTGCACAAACACGCCTTTGGAAATTTCATGTTAAATGTGGAAATGTGAGCTACAGTTTACTGGCCTGCCCACATAAGACATCAATCAGCAGTAATGATGAAAGTGTGTTATTCTGAGTTAATTTACATGATCTTGATGAAACACAGTCACGTTATTGAACAAGTACAGAAATAAAAAATAACTTTCTTCAGACAAAATTATGCATTACATTGTGAATTCATCCCGGGAATATGACAAACAGACACTCATTATCTACACACTCTTGGTTAATGTGACTGTCCAGTTCATGAGGCCACAGTCTCTTCTACAATGTATACACAGTTCATGCCCACATCAGTCATTCACTGAATGACAAGGCATAGAGCATTAAGTTTAAAAAAAAAAAAAAAATCTATGGTGCATAGACAGTAATATTAGAAAATCCCATTTGCTGCCATAAAGATCAACACTGATCTTTCACTTTTTCAATAGCAAATGTTTTCCAACCACATAAAGCTTGTTTATCACACACAAGCTCTGAAGCAAGTGAGAACTCAAAACTGCATCATTCAGGAAGAAAGCAAAAAAAGTGCATTTTGTGCAATATCCTGACATCCACTGCTACAGGATCATTTCATATGAGTGTATTACCACCATTGAGGTAATTGTGATGCCAAACCATATTTAAGAGGTTTATCTATAGATGTCTATATGATGTTAATGGTGAAGGTTTGTGTGCCAGGCTTTGTCATTGTCCTGCCAGGATCAGGAAGTTGAGACTTCAGGGTGATGGCTCACTCCACTTGCATATTGCGCAACAGAAGTCCCTTTTTCACACCTCCCTGCAGCATCCTGGCACCAAGACTAGTGCCTGTGATACCATCTCTGAAGAGACAAAGGAGAAGAAAATAATGTTGAACACATACAGAAACTGTAAGTACATAAAGTCACATTCACCCTGGCAAATGGTTGTTTTGGCACAGCTGTGTGTTGGATGGAATAAGCAACAGGCTTTACAGTAACAGTCAGTACAGGCAAATTACAAACAAGAGCATCACCATCACTGTGTAGGATTTAGGGGATCTATTGGCAGAAATTTCATATTGATAAGTATGTTTTCATTAGTGTACAATCACTTTGAAATAAGAATCATTGTGCTTTTGTTATCTTACAATGAACTCTTATCTACAGAGGGTAAGGCGAGGTGTTTTTAGTTGGTTACAATCTGCAGTCTCAGTGCTAGAGTCACTAAATTTATACACTGGACCTTGAAACTGTACAAGAGGAACCATGCAGGGTAGTTTCCAGTCTTTAGTAAATGACCCCTTCTGCACCCCTGACACCAACCGCAAGCATGAAACAACTTTAAGACGTCGTCATGCAGTTTTGTTTGTTACTTCACTGCTGCTTACATGGAGCTAAATTTCCTCTTCTTAGGATCAGGAGTTTCGGGTCCATCTGCATGTCTCTGCAAGCAAAAAAAACAACAAAATTAAAATAATCTGCACTCAATTCAATAACAAACATAATTATCCCAAGGGGTTGACCCACCTCTTTGCCTGCAGCTTCCTGCTGAACCCTTCTCTGTTCCAAGTTTTGCTAGGGGGAGACAGGTAAAGAGGTGCAACTTTAGAGATGATTACAAGGGGGATGTCATTTAGCTACACCTCTGCCATTTTTATACTCTACAAACAAAACACAGTGAAGCCATGTTAGCATTCCAGCCAGGAGTTAACTGTGCAAAGTTATATTTAAAGTGTTTGTGTTACCACCTTATGTAGCTCAGAGAGCTGCTGGTGCCTAATGAGGGCCTCCTTGCTGGGGAACTGCCTCCTACACAGCAGACAGGCCAGTTTAACCCAGTCTGTCATTCTCCCTTCCCTCTCGTCTTTCTCGCCTCCTTCTTCTTCGCTGTCAGTTTCTCCACTGTAGGCTGGGACCAGACCCTGCTGCTGAGGCGGGGAGCGCTACAGAAATAAGATGCAAGATCAAAGACAAAGAGGAGCAAATAAATATAATGATGACGATGATGATGATGATGATGGCATGCTTGAAAAAAAAGTTTTGAAACAAACATCCTCGACAAAATCATAGGGTGTTAGAGAAACCATGAAGAAAATAGATGAGCACAGATACATAATAAGTTCATCACTTTGACCAGGTTCTTACCTCAGTAGTTTGTCGGATCTGGTCCAGAAACATCTGAGGCCGTTCAGACAGTGCCCCCTGCAGGACAGAGGAGCAAAAGCTGTGTGATTACCAGGTCACTCAATAACACCTCATTCTAAACTGGCATTTTGTTATTACTTGCACTGGGGCAGGATGAGTGTTTGTATGAGCCTAAGCACAAGTTCACCAGTGGACACCCCCCTCCCCACACTCACTATGACACCCTGCTGCAATGAAGGTGCTTACAGCTCAGTGCATGTGTGTGTGTGTGTGTAAGGGTGACACACCTTTTTCTCCAGAACAGCATAGCCTGCGTCAGCACTCGCAGATTCTCGGCGGTCATCTAGGCGACTGTGGCCAGATGCCCTAGTGAACCCAGGTGGTAGCGCTGTAGAGCCGACGGCAGGTGAGGAGGAGACAGAACGCATGTTCTCCTTCTGTCTGTTGAGACTCTTAGCCCAGCGCTCCATATCTTTGGCAATCTATTAATACAATCCCCAAGAGATGCAAGTTAGCCATTTAAATGGACCAAACACAGGAAGATGTATGACAATACAAAAAACACCAGCACAATATAATACAATCGATCTCGCATTTTGAACTGAACCATATTATACTGTAAGGTATTATTGTTATATTGTCCACTTTGAAATCCATGGCTTAATTTAATTTAATTTTCATTGCACATCTGTCAGTGTGTACCTGCTGAGCAGTTTTATTCTTGGGTTTGTCTTTTTTTTCCTTGCTGCCAGGTGAAGCAAACGGTGAGTCTGAAGGAGCTGCACTCATGGGAGTCCCTTCTGTGTTCGACTGGCCGGTAGCAGCAGGAATGTAGGTTTGCTTTTCTCCATCCCAGTACATGTACTGCTGAGTGTGGGGATTATAGTAGTACTGCAAAGAGGACAAGCACACATCACCAGACTAAAATGCTGAGTAAGAGAACATATTGAGAAATGTCTGTAAAACACTATTGACTTAACATAGATTAGATTACAGTAGATTCTAGATTCAACACTCTTTACCTGGGAGTTAGGGTCATAGTAGAGTCCTGTGAGTGGGTCGTAATAGTAGCCAGAGCTTTCATCATAATGGTATGTGGACACATCTGGCACAGCTGCAACCATAGACACACGACATTCACCTCAAGGTCAGATATCAAAATTTTAAAACTAACTGATCATAAAAGGTTAACTGCATTATTAATCAGCAACATCATGATTCATACACAGGCAGATAATGAATTAATTAGCCTATGAATACCTTATGTTATGCCAAAAATGTGTTTTTTGTGGCCGCAGTGATCTTGAACTTTGACCCCTAAATTTTAATCAGTTCATCCTCAAGTCCAAGTGGACATTTGTGCCAGATGTAATAACATCCGCTTTAGGCATTCCTGAGATACTGCACCCACGAGAATGGGATGGACTGACTGACAACATGAAAACATAATGCTTCCAACCACAGCTGTTGCCAGCACAGAGACATAAAAGTCTGGGAAATAAGTTTGCAAGAGTGTTCTGATTGAATTAACATCTTAACTAATTGCTAAAAGACACTGGACACACAAAGCCTTACGGTATTGCTGGAGCTCATGTTCAGTGCCCGGGGTAGCGGGCTGGCTGGGAGCAGCTGGTTGTGGTTTTCCCACTATCTCAACCTGTGGAGAGACAGTGCTCTTAAAAACAAGAAAGCAATGGCATTAAACAATTAAAGAATACAAGAGGCAAATCAGAAAACCCCATGGTAATACTGTACCTGTGTGACTGGTGTGGTGGTAGCGGTGGTGATGAGAGCAGTCTGTGTGAGAGGCTGCTGCACGACTGCTGTTCCAGATGTCACTGCCTCAGATGAAATGGCAGCTGCAAATGAGCAACCACATGCAAACGGGTGGCTTAAGTTTACTTCAATTTTAATTCAAATTTATACAGCTCTATAGATCATATAGGTGATATACACCATATAGTAAGGATATATGATACCAACCTGGGGCTGCTCCTCCTGTGTATGCTCCCATTAGGGCTGCTCCCGCACTTGGCACAGCAGCAACCCTGGCATCTGTCTGGGCCTTGAAAGTTGTGCCATCTAGCCCAGAGAATTCATTTCCTTCCTGACTGTATGTTACTGCTGCCCCCTGCTGATACACTGCTGTATCCATACTCTGGCCTCCACCTGACCCATTCTGAGCAGTCTGAGGATGAAAAGGATTTTTAAAAATGAGGAAGAAACCACAAGAATGCAATCATAAATATACAAACTGAAACTGAAGATGTGTTGCATCATAATGTTTTCTTTGATGTCCTGAGACAGACAAGTTACCTGCGTGACAGCCCACTGTGCAGCAGCTATAGCTGTGCTGGCCACTGTAGCAGCACTGACTCGGCTGCCATCCGTCAGGAACACATCGCTGGAAAAGAGGCACAGAGAAGGGTTTTCAGTGGGTTTCTGCTGACCTACATTTTAAAACATCTTTCCTTATGCTGCACAACACAGTCCCTGTATTTTTAGGCTACTAATTTGCTTTATCAATCTACTCCAAAGCTATTTCTGATCCACTTTATTCACATGACCAATGTGAGTTTTAATGTGATGTGCTGTGGTGTTTTGTGCAATAGCAATAATGTGCAATGCTCATGTGCTTCCTTTGTGGTTAGGTCTGGGTGTGTGAATGTTTACCGTTTGGAGCCTTTGGCAAACTCCACCACAATAGTCTTCCCGTCAATAGAGAGAGCTGGCTGGAGAGCCTGCAAGATCTGAAGCAGCTGAGAGGCCTCCTGTTGATAAAACATACAGAGAGCTGTGAGCTGGTGTGGGTGGGTTTGTGTATAATTGCCAATTTATGTATGCATGTTTAGGATAAAGCTTATTTTAAAATCATCATAAAGATGACAAAATATTGTAATTTTAGTTAAATATAAGTGAATGACAACTCCCAAAAAACACATCTTTCTCATGTTTCTTACCACTATGGTAGAGAGCTGTAGAAAGGCAAAGCCCCTGTTGAGGTGTGTGTGCTTGTCCTTGATTAGGCGAACATTGGAAGGGGAGAGAGTGGCAAATGGAGCCAAAGCAGATAAGATGGCTTCCAATGAAGTATGCGGCCCAAGGTTTCTTAGTATCAGAGCTGATGTTGGAGAGGATGAGAGAATATTATATTCTTAAACAGAACATTTAACAATTCAGGTAACATGTAATATGCAGTGTTGTCAAAGTATCCCATGATGCACCCTTCTGGTATGTAACAATTACAAACCGACTAGAATTAACACCTCAGAGAAGTATGCTTCGGCCAACCAGTCAAGTGAACCAGTCCAGATTCAAATAATATATGTAGTGAAGACTTTGAAGGAACTTAAATAAAGAGTATTTTTTGGCAAAATGGAAGTTATCATTAAATTGAGATGTATGATTGCAGGGAATAATTTCCAGGGAGAAACATGCTGTCTTTTTTTTTTTTTACAGAGGAGTTCAGAGGATTAACAGAAAGAGTCATCAAATGGTGCAACGACAATCAACTGAAGCTCAATATTAGCAAAACCAGTGAGCTTGCGGTGGACTGCTGTTGTGTCTATTAGTGTGCAAGTTCATTGAGGGAAACAAAAAATATGTCATAATTAGTACATGAATTCTTGAGTTATGGCCAGAAAATGTGTTTTGTGAGGTCACAGTGACCTTGACCTTGGACCACAAAAATCAAATTCATCCTTGAGTCCAAGTGGACATTTGTGGCAAATTTGAAGAAATTCCCTCAGGATGAAGATACTGCATTCACGAGAATGGGACGGACAACCCGAAAACATAATGCCTCTGGCCATGACTGTCGCCAGCATAGAGGCATACAAAAAATAAAAATAGAATAAAGGTTGCAGAAAAAGTAGATCTTTTTGAATAGAAATGACTGCCAAAACAGGAAGAGTGTCAGTAAATGGACTTACTGTCATTGGCAACATCTGCCTGCTGTGTAGCCTGTCCTGGGTTGACAGTAGGTCCAGAAGAGTGGTAGGGTGCTGGCAAGGGCAATAAGCCTTGAGCTCCCTCCTTTTGAAGACCAGCAGGCAAATCCCTCTGCATCTGGGGCAGCTTCAGCTCAGCCTCTGAGGAAAGACAAAGTGCCCATTATTTATCATTATATGGTGAGAGAGAGCTTGTGTTATTGTAAAAGGGAGACTAGTTGTGATATTTACAGCAGGAGGGTTTACCTGATTTTGGCACACTGCATTTGAAGCACTTCTCTCTCCTTTTAAAGTTTTGCACACCACACTGTTGGAATGTTACATGACCTACTGTTAAAAAAGACTTCTTAAAAGAATGAGCTACTGCAGTGACTGACAAGCATGCACAGGATAAACACATAACAAATTTAGATTACTATATATGCATGCCACACAATGCACAGATACAACACACACACACAACCTTGTTGCAGAGCCAGTCCTCATTGGCACGCGGTTTTGGGTCGCTGTAGTGCATCGACACTCTTTGTCCCAGAATCAATAGCACTCCCTGAAAGAAAAAGAAAGAGAGGGAGGGGAAACAAAGGATGATTATCAGCAATAATTAGGCCACACATGCCAGAGAAAGGCCTCATCTCACAAGAGATGAGAGAGAATGAAAGGGACGAGAAGGAGAGGGAGAGAGAGACAGAGAGAAAAAGAGTAGAACTGAGGCTGAAAGAAAGAGGACACCAGAGAATTGCAACCTTCAGCTTTAGGAAATTGGGACGGACTGAGATGGTGTATATGGAGTGTGTGCGTGTCCATTTTTAAGGACACAATGTATTTTGTTCAATTGTGTCATCCCTCCCCCCTTAAGGGGAAACCTTTACACAGTTTTCCACACATCCCATCCCACTGTCACCACCTTCACCCCCCAAATAGACAATAGCTCCATCCTAAAGATGTAATAATGGTTGATGACCCAGATATGAAAACTTCAAACTTCAAAACAACAAAATGAAGTACTGTGGTCGGTCTGATTCAACATACGATGGACCATGTGAGGAATTATTAGAGAAATTATATTCATACTGTCATACTATCCCAGAGGTGGGACTGTAAACTTAGGAGAGAGAGAGTGAGTGTCACTGAAGAAAGGAGTCCGCTATTAAAAGAGGTTGTACTGGACACATGATGAACAAATGTGACTGGGAAGGTCCAGTTATTAAAACTATGTTGTTTGACCCCAGACAGACAGATGTCAACATGATGTAACATGAATTTGCCTGTTTGTGGAATTCTGCATAAGTAGAAAGAAAAGACAATTTATCCCTCAAAGAAAAAAAAAACTTACCTACCTACCTCAGGGACAACAATTATTTCTCCAATCTGTATGTCTATACCATACTGGAATGCATCATGTGCACATGACAGGGAATGATATATTGACCTATATGTCCCATTGTATGCATGTATATATGTGTATGTGTGTCTGTGTAGGGGAGAGTGACCTGGTTGGTCTCCATCCAGCGGGTGGCCTCCTGTATGACATTAAACTCGACGAAGGCGAATCCTCGGCTCTGACCTGGACACCGCCCAGCGCCATGGTAACCGAACAACAACAACAACAACAACAACATAACAACAACGCAGTGAGGGGTTAGTGCTTCATGTCCAGAGGAGAGAGAGAGACCCTGTATCAGCACTAATGAAATAAATCATTGCTTCCTCTCTCCCTTGGAAATAACACACTTGACAGCCAATTGGAGAGCCACTGTCAAATTCACTGCAAGGGTGGGAGGACGCAATGTCAAGTATCTCAACAGGGTCAAGGAAGGAGGGAGAGAGAGGGAGAATGCTACCCACTCATCAGTTTGAGTCTGAGCTCTTTGGCTTTGAATGATGAAGCACCCAGGCAGAACAGACACACACAGACACACAAGCACACGCACACATATCTCTGCTACTCTGAGAGTCAGAGTGCAGACTGAGCTATGTAGCACTGTGGTGTAATGTCTCATCTTAAACACTCTATCCTGTCCATGCATCACTACAAGTGATTGACAATACATAATGCAACATATTTAGATTTATAACTTTTTTTTAAACAACGCTGTGTATGGCATCACATGGAGCGTAATCACAAAAGGTCATAATATAAACATTTAAAACTGAACTTGTCCTAAAAACAGAGAAACAGTGATGGAGGGGTGAGAAAGACAGAGCAGTGCGGGGGACTGTAAGTGTGTCTGAATCACATAGGCACACCTTACAGGCAACCAGTGAGTTAGCAAAGAGGGAGGCCAGTGAGACAATGACCTTAATGGGAAACCTTTAGAAGAAGACAAGCTTTTCTGAGTGGTATGGATGACGCTCACGTAGCTTAGAGGTAGCTGCAACATTTACTGTATAACCCGACACTCACACATTCAAAAATAGCTGCAATGACAAACACAATCAAACAAATTCTGCTTCCACTGCTCATATCTCAGTTGACACGGTTAGCTTGTGAGCATTGTTGATATACTCAGACACACCGCACTCCAAGATGGATGAGGCAGAATTATGAAAGGGTAAAGACAATAGGAAAGCCGAAGTGAAAAGGAAAATCAAAGTCATGGAGTGAAGATCTATAACCTACGGCTGCAAGCATGAATTCTTGTCTTAAAGGCAAATATGGATAGAGCTCTCGTTTGAAGCGTGCATGGATGTTTTCCTGTGGGCACTCGCAAGAATTCAGTCACCAGCAGACCAAAGAATCAAAGCAGGAATCTTAGCAAAAGCCTCTATATGAGCATATCAATATAAATGTGTTCTTTGCATCAGGTATCTATCCTGCAGTCAGAGTGTGAACAAAAACAGTAACAGGAAGAGAGAAGGAAAGGGAGGATGATTATTAATAAGAGAGATCGAGCAGATAAGAGAAAGCCACCTGAAAGAGCAATGAAAATGAAGGAGCTGGTAATGGATGAGTGTGACACAAAGGGAGAGTAAAAAAACAGAAAACAAATTCGGGGCAATGGACAAGTTCTCACCTGAAGATTTGTTCCTCATGAGGCGAACCTCTCTTGGCTGGATCCCCTGCTCCTGAAGTTGTGCCCGGATCTACAAACAAATACAGAGGCATTATTGTCATTCAAGCCTATTAACAACTCAAATCTTAGGTCACCACACCATAGAGACAAACACTTACCTCATTGGCGGTGGCATTGGGTGGAAGCATGCGAAGCATGATGATGTTGCTTGGCCTCTGGTTGTGGTCTAGATCTGCACGGTAATCCTGGTCCCTCTGATCCAACTCCTCAAGGGACAAGTCTGGACCAGCACTCCCACAACTATGCTCCTCTGTCCCTACTGGAAAAGCCTGCAAAGAATAGTCACAAATTAGCAATTGACGTCAACAGAAAAATAAAACTGTAGCAACTCTATAAAGAGAATGTACTTGTTGTGGCTTACCCTCCTCTTCACAGCCCCACGAGAGAACCGGTCCTCCTCTCTCTGTCTTGCCGTATTGAATTCCATCTGTTCAGACTGGGCACCACCACGACCCCAGTTGCCATCCCTACCCCCTGAATGCGTGGCACTGTTCTCAGGAAAGCCTCGTCCACCTTTCCCTCGACCCCTTTCCTGCAGGCCAGTCCGTAACTGCTCAAACTCCCGCCTGGATCCCTCCTCCTCTCTCTGGTGCATGGGAAGGGCCAGCTCAGGCTGTGGCTGAGAGCAAGGGGGCCACGGAAGAACTTTCCCCTCACGCCCGACATCCCCTTGCCCATCTCCTCTCTGGTGAAACCCTGGGTGGTCTTGGAGACGACCTGGCGAGAAGTCACTGACCCCCACTGACTGCTCATCACGGCCATATGGACTTTCCCCCTCTGGTCTGACATCATATCCTGTTCCTGCCTCCTCATCCTCTTGACCATAGCCTCTGTAGTCCATGTCCCGAAAGTTGTGATCATTGTGGGTGTTTCCATACCGCCCTGTACGGTCAGCTCGCCCACCCCTGCTGAAGATGAAGATGTGAGGAGCCTGTCTGTTATGTACAATTCATGGTGGGGGAGGAAAAACATGAACGTTTAACTCACCTCCGCTCATAGTCCATGTTGATCCACTGACTCCTGTTCGCTGTCTTTCTAATTGGTTACAGCATTAGATACCCTGGAAGTACATCAGCAATTTACTCTCACGAATAAGAGGCAATAATCAGGACAATCAAACTTATACGAGAGCATGTTACAGGCAAAAACAGCCTAGAGCTGGTAGCATATCAGTTCTGTCGCCAGGTCACCTGCATTTTTGCAGACTGACTACTCCAACTTTGAATTATATCATTTAACTCACTGCTTCACAAACTACTCACCAAAAGCCACAAATAAACAAACAGATGCACGACCATGTATCGCCAATAAACACGTGTGTAGACATGCCCATGCTCATCCTATGAATCCAAAAAGGAGTGTTCAACAATGACGAGTGGCGGTCATCTCGGTTAGCGGGCGAGCTAACTATTTTAGCCCGAGGTTGGCTAGCTCGTCCGGGCAGAGACGCTGTCTGTAAACCCTGCCGCAAACGCAACCACCGCGCTTGTACGTGAAAGAGGACAAACTCTTACCAGTGCCACATGTAACCAAGTGTAGTTCTTTAAGTGTCACGTTGAAGCCCAGGTGAGAAGAATGTTTTATTTTCCCGTGTATTTTTCAGGGAACCAAGTGTAAAATGGCCACAGCGAGACGACATCGGAGTGGGAGGGACCAATACCTGACTCTGGAATGTGATTGGTGCTTCGAGGGCCAACACACATTAATGTCGACGGTGATTGGACAAGACAACCAGGCCAACCTGAAACAAGTATTATTTGCTTCTGTAGATGTTTTCATATCAGATCAGATAAAATCATACAATGAGATATTTCGACGGGTTATGAGTGTTTTTATTTGGGAAAAAAAGTAAATTAATGCCAGAAATATAGGTAAGATTGTTGTAATTGTTAACGAATGAATGGATCAAAGAACACATAAATACCTTACAACAAAAACCCCTAATATGAGCTTTATTTGGGAAAAAAAAATCCAGAAATCCTAATATGTCACAGTACAAAAAAAACAAACCAAAAAAAGGAAAAAAAAAATAAACCCTGCTCTAGCCGCCCACCCCCAGAAACCTTCCAACCTTGCACCCCAAGCTTGACCTTCAATTAATTAAACGAAACAATACTACGGTTACAATTTATCATTTAAGTGACATAAGCTGATCATTACAGCAGGATTAAGTAAAATGATTAAAATATACTAAGAAAATCAGAGACATCAACAATAAAAAGTTATAGTACAATAATGACTATATCATTTAAGGGGGGATGGAGAGAGTTGAGTAAAAGGCAAACTTGAAATACACATCAATAACATGTCCTTACAAAGCTTTGTAAGACATACAGTACATAATGGACATTATAGTAATAAGATAAGCCTATCGTCTATCTGAAAGAATATTCAACTTATCAACTACACCACTCATGATTTGACCCACTGATTAACACAATCGAATGAATCTCTGGTACACACGAAAAAAAAAGGTCCTAAAAACTGATAATATGTTTAACCTGATTGTGCCTCTAGGTTGGTACAATGTCTTCCAGTAAAGTGAAGGTTTCTATGTCACTCTGAGTAGCTGTTAATTCCATTACCCATCTGAGCCTTAAAATGTGGCCATCAGGAGTAACTTTGGCATGGAAACAAGGGGTTAGGTCAGTGACGCAGAAGGCCTTTCCATGCATACAGTACGTAGACACATATGTTAATACACACCCACACAAATATACACACATTCACTGCATGCAGACCTGCACTGGAGAAAACAAACCACCATACAGTTGCACACACACACGCACACACACATACACTCTAAAGTACAGGTAAGTAATTCGGTATGGGAAAAAAATCTCATACAATCTAGTTTAGGCATACCCCTGCATAGCGCCTGAGTCAGAATATGGGCCTGAAGGAGCCAAGCCAATGACAGGGAGAAAGCATTCACAAATGTGATGTGTGGACACTAAAAATGACAAAATAATACCCCATCTAAGTTATGAATCCCTACCCCACAACTTACTCTTCTTGACCACTGCTCTCAAGGCACTACATGTAGGCGATACTGTGTAAAATCCACTTAGACATGGTTTTAATTCAAACCTATTTTATATGTATGTCTTTTTTTCTGTCTTTCTTTCTCATGTCCCCATTGTCTTTGGCCTGGTAAGGACCTTTTCTCTCCTCATTCCAATCATGGCACGTTTCAACCAGTTTACATCTACTCAACTTCAAATCACCCCCCACCACCTGCCCTACAGACGTAGATCTAGATCTGAAAGTTTTTGATAGACGTAAGCAAAATGGCACAAAACCTAATGTATAGACCAAGGACCAAGGCATAGAAGCCTATCAAATAATTTAAGACCTGCTTTCAAATGCTGGGTGATCGGAAATTGAGCATCTGCAAAACTTTTCAGGGCCCTCCCCAATATTCTCCCCTATGACAAATCTCAATGGAAGCTGCCCTCTCCATCTGTGCTTGACGGCAGCTCCCTCTTCTCCCAGAGCTTATAACAGAAGGCAGTTGGACTTTTTGCCACGTTTCTTGGCCTGCAATGCTGCCCTAGTTGCCATCTCAAAGACTTCCCTCACACCATCTTTGGTTTTGGCAGAACACTCTTGGTAGCCGTAGGCACTGATGCGGTTCGCCATCTCTTTGCCATCTTCGTATTTAACTGGCTCCTGGAGACACAGATATATAGAAGGTTTAAATTTTGATATTTATATAAATAAATGTGCACATATGGGCATGTGTTGAACAAAAACTGACCTGTTTCATTTTGGCAAGCTCTCGTCTGGTGTGCTCATCATTACGCAGATCTTTTTTGTTGCCCACCAGGATGATGGGAACATTTGGACAGAAGTGTTTCACTTCAGGTGTCCACTTTTCAGGAATATTCTCTACAGTGAGGAGATGGTAAAATGCAGTAATTAGCAACATATATCAATTTAAAAATCACAAAATGTTCAATAGTGGTGTGACTGTGGCAAAGACAATACCTAAACTGTCAGGGCTGTCTACAGAGAAGCACATGAGAATAACATCAGTGTCGGGGTAGGAAAGAGGCCTCAGTCTGTCATAGTCTTCCTGACCTGCTGTATCCCAAAGTGCTAGCTCAACCTGAGGAGGGAGACAGGGAGACAGGGAGACAGAGAGAGAGAAAGAGAAAGAGAGAGAGAGAGAGAGAGAGAGAGAGAGAGAGAGTTACATGTAAGGATAGAATTATTTGCATGAACATTGGAAACGTTAGCCTTTTTTTTTATCTGTCTTCTATACTAGTAAACTGAATATCTTTGGGTTTTATACGACTGGTGCAACAAAACATGCAATTCTCAGTAGAGCTGCAACTATTAGTTAATTAATCTATTAGGCAATCAACAGAAAAGTAATTGCCAATTATTCTATTATTATGCTATTTTAAGTAATAATTTCAAACATTTGATGGTTTCAAATGTGAATGAATTTGCTGTTTTAACTGCCCTACATTATAGCAAACTGATTATCTTTGGATTTTGGACTGTTGGTCAAATAAAACAGACAGTTGATGATGCCACCTTGGGCTGTAGGAAATTAAGAGGTGCCTTTTTTTCAGAGTTTTTTTTATGTTCTACAGATCAAAGGATTGGTCAAAAAAAATAATAAGCAGAATATTCATTAATGAAAATAATCATTTGTTGCAGTGCAAATTTGCTGTCGCCTTGGACTCTGGGAAACTGTGGGGAACATTTTGCACCATTTTTTTTTTGACATTTTATATATCCAACTACAACTTTGAAAGTATGACAACTAAATAAAAATAACATTAAAAATATTATTAGCCATTCTACTAGGGCACCTGTACAGGCTCTTTAAGGACCTTTCGGGCTCCCTAGACCCTAGTCTGCAACCAGTGTTTTATGTCTTACCTGTTTTCCATCCACTTCTATGTCTGCCACATAGTTCTCAAACACAGTGGGGACGTAGACCTCTGGGAACTGGTCCTTACTAAAGACTATGAGCAGACAGGTCTTCCCACATGCACCATCCCCAACTATCACCAACTTCTTCCTGATAGCAGCCATCTATAGAAAAGAGAAGAAAACCAGTTTATACATTTATACAAGAATATCACAAATCACTGCTGCACTAATAATACATCCAAACTCCATTTTACCAACAGTGTAGTGATGCACAAGCAGAATGCACAAAAGACGTTCAAACTTCACGGTGAAATTACAAGGTGTGCTATGTTTCAACAACAGTTCCCTGGCTGGCTCTTAATGTTAGAAGTAGCTCAGACAACGTTAGTAACGTTAACACACCGGCTTTCTTGTGTCTTACAGTTTCATTAACAAGACATAAACCTAAACCGAAACGGCCCGGCTGGCTAACAGGGAAGCTGCCTCGGAGGTAAAGGGTGTAAACATATAACATTTCCGTGCTGTGTTCCCATTCCTGCTGAAAGGCTGTGCAGTGGAGTCCGGGCCTGTCAAACCAGCTAACATTAGCTAGCAAGAAAGCTAACGGTGTTTCCCGTGGGCTGGACTGCTGTCACTCTAGGTATTCTCTCTGAAATCGTAACTACGGCATTCATCGCACTGTCGTGATACTTCTGTGACAGAGACAAGAGTCGGTTTAAAGTTTAAAAGCTGTAGCCAAATATGATTACCGCTTGATGTTTCTATGTCCGCCTTCTTTCTCCTCTTCCTGACCGACTGGAAAACTCCGCCCACCACTCCTACGCATGCGCACAATGACGTAATTCGTCAGCAGGCTGCGGCACATTTACTTTAATAATAATAAAAAGAAGAAGAAGAAAAACACCTCTAACTTTTGTTCACTTTTATTGACAGTTTCAAATATCAATAATGCAATACATTCAGTTGTGTAATTTGTCCATATGTACAATATTTATGGACACAAATGTAAAAAAAATATATACATACATATGTGGATATATATGTACAGACAAATTATAAGTCAGTTAGAGGGAAAATATAGCCCATTTAAATATTTTCAAGTTTCCAAAAACTGCATAGATAGATGAGGGTACAGATAATAACACCTTAAAGTTTTAAAGTTTAAAATGTAGTCAGACAATTTGACATTGTCACAACTGAGTCATGAAATGTTGCCTTATTTCTATTCCACCCAAGATTTGTTTTTGCATATTTGGGTTCACGTTAGCAAGCATGAATCATGATTATCTTCTGTTAAGAGCTCTGCATCATCTCGCTCTCGCCTGAGGACTTGGGCACAGAGTCTCTTAAGGCTACAGTCCATCTGAGCTCTCTCACACCAAGACCCTTCAAAAGCATCTCCATGATTTAGCAGGGGAGATCACCTCTTAAAGTCCCCTTAAAACGATCATGGATTCTCTCTTCTCCTGCTCACAGTTTATTTGAGCTCGATGAGAAGTTTGTAGATGCCAGAGTTACAGCACTGCTGCTTCTATTTGTTTCTATGGACACTGGAGGTAAAGTTGCTCTGATTGGCTGCCCGGCTCAGCCAGTCTCTATTTCCTGACGTTGTTGGTGGTGGTGGTGCTGTTGCTGCGCTGGTAGAACAACACGTAGGCTTGATTGGTCTGAAGCTGGTTCTCTGAGACTGGAGTCACACTGTGGGTGGGTAGATGGAGAGTAATACTGAGACACAACTCCAGGTTTATATAGAAGGTGTCTCAATACAGATAACCCATGTACACAGTAGCCTTTTTAAATAGACTGTCTATGACATGCAGTTGGCTGGTTGCAAATGAAAACAAACTGATTTAGGTGCAGGGTGAGTCTCACCTTGAGTCGTTGTAGAAGCACCAACCATTTTCATCTGAACAGCAGGCTGTGTAGTGACCCATGTTCACTGTCCCAGCGTGGTTACATATTGCATATAAATCATACAGAACTGGGCCTGTGGGGACAGACATTGACATAATGATTTACTGCATATTCAGAACTTTGTTGTGTTGTTTTTTGCAAGTTTGCAAATTATGAAATTATCTACCTGTTGTAAGAAATCATTTTCATCTCTCACATTAAAAAAAACTAATAAAAATATCTCATTAAAAATAGCACATGAGTTGTGGATGGTTTGCTAATTATGAGGCAAAGAGCCATTAGTTAACATTACATTGTATTTTAATTGGTTGATTACGAAATTCCTGAATCATTTTTTGAGTAGAAATTGCTCAAAGATTCACACTCATAAAACACAAAAAATGAAGCATAAGCATTCATTATTATTAATTAATTATCATTAATTATCTTCTGACATTTTATGAATTATATGATTAACAAATAATTCATTATTTTGGTAGCCATGATACCATACCATCCATGATTCAAGTGCAGCTGGAGACTCTTCTACAAATTGTTCACGTCTCTTTCTCCATCTCTCCCTCTGTTTCGTTCAACTATCAAAATAAAACGCCATAAAACAGGCTTCTAAAAAATCTTGTTATAGTGTACTCTAGTGTCACAAACGATAAAAAGCATTACTTTCACCGATGCATGTCCCCTTTTCCTTCTTTTAAAAGTATGACTTTAATGAGGCCCCTGTTTCGTTAACATTTCGTTATGTCAAACTTTCACTGTACTCCTTTGCATTCCAAAAATAAACTAAATAACTCACGATGGAGATGGAGGAAAAAATGAGACATGAACTGAAGAAGGATAAACTGAAAGAAGGGTTTGTTTGTGTTACCACAGTCGACGGGTCCATAAGGTCCGAGGTCCAGGTTAGTGAGTGGGAAGGACACATACACTGTGCTTTTACTGATCGACCACCTTGACGTCGTAAAACGATTCAGATCTGAGGGAGACTGTTAAGCTTTATCATAACTTCCTGCTCCAAGACATCACTTGCTCATAAGGTTAATACACCGAGTTTTTGCCAAGGATACGGATCACAATAACCTGGGGAAACCTCTGGATGGACAGCCGCTTGGTGCACTCTGTATGTCTGTTACACCTCTCACACATCTGGAACACACAATCAAACATACAGCACATCATTATTCAAAAAAATGCAAATACACAGAACCTGTTGTTACTTCATTAAATACTACAAAAAGCTTAATTAAATTAATGAAAACATCTGGATTATTGAGAAAAGTGTGATCCACCACCCTTGTTTTTAACTTTGTCATACAGTTTTATTTATAATATTGTTGCATTGTAACATTACTATTGTAATGTTTTATTAAGGTGCTACTAACTCATCCGACCTTAACAAGATACTTTTTATGCTTACTTTTTATACTTTAATGTTTCGTTTATCTGCTGTTGTTTATCCTGTTTGTTTCGTCTGATGTTTCTGATTATATTTTGTATTTGGGAGGACACTGAGCCCTTTGGTTTCCTTCCTCCCCTCATATCGATTGATGTTCTATTACTGTTTCTTTTACCATGATGTTCAAATTGTGTAAACAAGTAAAGAGAAATGAAAAGAAAAGATACGCTTTAACATATTGAGTTTCTTTTTGGAAGTGTATTTTGGATATTATGGGAGACTAATGAGGTACATAATTAGGGATGGTGACTGAAGGTGACATCAAAAAATATTCACTCATATCACACACACACACACACACACACACACACACACACACACACACACACACATATATATATATATATATACCCTAAAATTTAGACACACATTGATGTTTTGCACTCTCTGCGTTAACTTACCGGTGAATTCTCCTTGTCCAGTTTCTCCTCCTGAGAGAAGAGGTCCAGACACTCCCTCAGCGTGACCTCCGAGGAGGAGCTCCTCTTGGGGATGGGCAGCGACAGATCGCAGAACACGTCGAATGTGTTGGAGTAGTGGGAGCACACTGAGCAATGCAGCGAGCTCCTCAGCTGGCCCGAGAACAGGTCTGCGAGAGAAGGGTGGCGAGAATTATCAGCAGTTGCCTTCAGTGAACTTATAATACAGACGAGGCTGATGGATCACCATGACTGGATTTGCTCACCTACTATTCTGCTGTCATCTCTCTCCAGGTGCTTCTTCCACATGGCAGCTGCCTCTTCTGAAAGCCTGGGCGAGGATAAGAGATGAGGGGATGAGAGAAAACTAAATGTGGTCATGCGAAGGACAGTTTAAAGGAAAGAATCTTGAAATGATACACACCTAAATCTGGTGTATTTTTGTTCGGGCTCTTTCCCTGTTCGTCGAATGGAGGCTCTGCGGTTGATTTCTGTGTGCAGCTTGTCCAGAAGAAACCTGAGGAACTCCTGTGCATCCTGTTGACTGAGTTAAACAGGGAACAATGGAAATTTCTTCACTGTTACAGGCAACTATTTCTATATATTTATTTCTATAGTTCAAAACCAGTCTCAAGTCTCAAAACATAAAAGCAGCATCTATTTTGGTGGCAAAGTAGAATATTAATTAAAATGGTACAGTCCTTGAAACATTTGTGCTGATACAGTGAATACTGCCTTGCAATGCTATATATAGCTTATTGTTTGCAATGTCTGAAAATCTGACTTCATAAATGTCTTTGTCTTCACACAGCAATGATGCTGTTTGCACAGAAGTCTCACAGGAAGATGCAGCTAACCTTGAGGAGAAGAGAAACATCATCTATATTCTCACCTGTAACCACTGAAGTAAGGCACGGCTTCTTTAAAAAGATTGTAAAACTGTCGTGGATTCACAACTGTGTCCCCTTCGTTTTCATCCCAAAGGCCCGACAGCACCTGAGAGAAAGCTGGCGCGGGAAGACGAGGAGCGATGAGTGAGGATGGAAACGCAACATGGATGGAAATAACAGGAAGAGGAGAAGAGAGCAGCGTACCTTCCATCAGCTTCGCATCCTCTTTGGAGAACTTCTCCTGCCTGTAGGACTTCAGGAGGCAGTAGTCCCGCAGGCCACGTGTGTGAGACAAACACTGGACTACCGCGTTCAGAAAACACTAAGTTGGAGATAGTTGAGAAGTTGGGAAAGTGAGCGTGTTAATGCAAAAACATTGAGGTACTTCTGCAACTAAGATAAGATAGATAAAATAAGATAATTCTTTATTGATCCCCCTTAGGGGAAATTCGGGTGTTGCAGCAACACAAGCATACAATCAGGTAGAAGTATAAAAAACTATATAAAAGAAGGTATATACAACTTAGTATATAAGTAACAACAAAGTACAAGTGGAACCAAAAGTGGCTTAAGATAAAGTGACAATCATCAATTTACAAAACAGCAGCAAATGTAGGTGGTGCAATATGAGAATATGAGGTAGATAATGCAGGATAGTTACATCAGTAAAGCAGCAACTATAAATATTGCAAAATGAGAGATAATGATAAACCGCATAATGAATATATATATATCTATCTATGTAAGAAGAGGTATGTACAACTGAGGTTCAAATGGCACTATTTGAACTATGTCTTTGCTTAAAGCACATCCTGCACACTTACTGTGTTTCCTATGTTCCGAAGGCCAACTCTTCCACTTCCTAAGGTGAGCTGCTCTTGCTGGAAAACAAAGACACCACAGGAAGCTATTGACCCGAACTTACATCTGCAAACGTACAGTCTATTTTAATTCGTGTACACATGTAGTTCACTGCAGGCGTGCCCTACTATTTGACCCCTGGCTGTGTCTGTACAACATGTCACTGTCTGTCTTAACCCTGCCCTGTCAGTGTGTGTGTACAGCACCGGTGGGACAGATTTAGCCTTCTTATCCCATTAACATAACAAGAGAAGCTACAAGGAGGTCAGCCTCAAGCATTCATCCTATTACAGACCAAGGAGTGCTGACAGGTGCTGAAACACGTGTGTTGATGTGTACTCTCCATTAATTCAGATTTGTGTTTATAATTGCGTCACGAGCATCCCACAACTTCCACGTTTAGAATTCAAGGCTACCTGGGTTTGAAGGTCTGAGCAGAAATAAGAGGTTTACGTAATAAGTTGTGCACACCTCGTTGTCAGCGACCAGCAGCAGGCCCATCAGCGAGGTGTAGAGGACGGACTGGGAGATGTCGGCCGTCTCTCTCTGCAGGCCCTTCTGAGACACCAGGGTCCGACACAGGGCCTCGCAGGAGCCCTCCACGTTGACGCCACTGGCTCCAGGCATCCTATTTTACTGGTGAACCTCAGGGAAAAAGCTATCCTGAGACAGAAGGTCTTCGCAAAGAAATGAAAGCTGGATGTTTGCAGACTCTGAGACTGAGAGTTCTTGCAGGGTCAAAGGTCAACAGAGCGCGGTGGTCGTTCATAAGCCGTCTGACAGCGTGAAAGAGTCCTCTGTTTTATAATAGATGATGGTGTTGTCCTCTCTATCCAGGAGTAGGAATGTCATTCACAGCTGAGGGAAAAAGAACAGGATTAATGTGAATGAGCATCCCTTTAAGGTAAATCCTTATCTTGAATAGATCGAGTTGATCCACTCTGGCTCACAATTCTCTTTTGTAATTACAGCAGAACAGCTCGGAAAGTCAAGGTCTGACAGAGAGCTCGGTGAATCCCGACTCAACAAATCAGCTTGAGAACACATATTTGCAAAAAGAGGTGGTTTTAAGAGACTTCACCTCAAGTTTTCATTAATTGAACAGTCAAGTTTCTAAGCTATGAAACAGAGCATGCTAATTACATAACCAATGTTCTGATATGTTATCAAAGCCAAATTGAACCTCTCATTGCTGCAGGTAAATCTTGCAAACAAAGTTAGTTTGCAAATAATGCCTGACAAATATTGAAGCATTAGCGAATAAAACAGAGCGGATCGGACTCACCTGATCACTTGGTCACTCTATCTGCGGACAAACTGTCCCTACCAAACTGTTCCCATCACCTGCTGAGCTGTTAAAAATGCATAAGGGGACGTCTACTGTTTCACTGTGTGTCTGTACGCTGGAACTGAAAGTCTACCTCTCTCCCCTGCCCTGTCACCGGTGTCAGGGAGAGAGAGACAGAGAGGGAGTGAGAGAGTGAGAGTGAGAGAGTGAGAGAGAGAGAGAGAGAGAGAGAGAGGATAATCATCACTAATCTTTTCTTTCTATATCTTCTTGTCTATACTTAGACTTGTCTTTGTGTACTTTGCCATGAATACCTCAACAAACTTTCAAGTGTCAGTTTATTTAAAAAAACAAAAAACATTTTACATTGTACATTCACTTTCACTAATACTGTTCCCCAGAGATTTACAGTACACATCACCACAATCACACAAACCATCAGACAATGCATGAGAAGAATATTTTCCATTTATATGCGTGTGTCTAAGCGCAATCATCTTTCACAGACAGTCCATCTTTCACTTTCTACAGACACAACCCCAGGCCTCCTAATGATGATCAGTGCAACAGTCAGCGGCTGGTGTGGTCTGCCATTTCTGTGTCCGAGCTGAGGCTGAGCTCAGCTATGTGATACAGGGCGGGATCAGGGTGAGGGGGGAGCTGCGACTGGCTGGTCTGAGCCGTCCTGTCTCTGGACTGGACGATGGCTTGGCGCAGACAGGTGATCCACTGCTGCTTGCTGAAGGAGTCGTTGGCCTGCAGGCTGTAGGGGTGAGCTTTGGAGCGCCCTCTGCTGCTCACACGGAAGCAGTTCCTCACTAGGAGATGGAGAAGACAGAGAGGTGACGGAGGGTCAGTGGGTGGGTTTCACTTCAACTAATGGGCTGGAGTGGCATAACTTTCTATCAATATGAGCCTAAATTTAACTAAATTTAACACATGTCACAAAAGGTCAAACTAAACCTGAAATAAAGTATACCTGTCATGTTTTGGTAAAGTAGATAGTGGATCAACAGAGCAATAATTGTCAATAAATTTGATATTAGAGTTCATAAATTTAATGACTGAGCCATTAATCGAGGAAAGATGCTAAATATTTGCTGGTGAAACTTCGAAATTTGCTGCTTTTCTCACTTTTATATCAATAGATTATTTGTGGGATTTGCACTGTTGCTCAGACAAAAAAACCCTTTGTTGCCTTGTGAATATAGAGATAAATAAAATAAAATAAAAAATAAAATGAATCTATTTGTAATTCTAAATGACTTGAAAGTGGTTGTAGATGTTTTGAATGTTTATGAATGTCTTTTGATATTCGTGATTCTCTAATCAGTTTTATGTCTGAAACTGTGATTTGTAATCTCAATGATATTTCACTCCTGGTAAAATAAAAGTAAAAAAAAAAAAAAATTTAAAACCACTGTGTCAAAACATCATATATCTTACCATCTATTACAACATTTACATGTTGAATGTAGATGATACCTTTATCATTTCCTCCAGTGAAAGCTCCCCTGAAGGTGCCCCCTCCAGCAGCCTCCCCATCTGGGATCTCTTCCAGGTTTAGCAAAGCATTGGGCAGAGGCTGCCTGTACACATGAAACACCTGACCTCCGTCTCTGTCCTCCCCCGGTCTGCTCAGCACCAACGCCAGCTCAAAGAGGAAGACATGCAGCCGCTGACAGGAGAGACAGACACACGCACAGTGAGAGATATGAAACATTATCTGTTCTTCAGATATTACAGTGGCATTTTTGTCTGGATTAACCATAAAAGCAACTTTGGGTTTTTTATTTTCTATGAATCTGCACTGGGGCAGAGAGGAGACACTCAAAGGTCAGACAAAGAGAACTGCTACCTGGCCCTTGTTGTTCTTGAGCTCGCCGTGGCAGTAGAGGAAACGGGACTGCTGGATCTCTGGTAGTCTCTGACTCTCCTCCAGGTAGCTGAGACCCCTCCTGTAGAACTGGCACTCGGCCTCTCCTGTCTTCTTGTTCACCTCGGCCACGATGCTCTGGATCAGCTCCAACTGAACAAAGTGTGACACAGCATGAATGTACTGTACAAGTCTTTTTCTCCAGCTTTTGACCTTATAGAGTTGAAATGAAAACTCTTGGCTGTATTCTGAATAGGATACAACTCATACCATATATTTAGACCAAATGTAAGCGAACACATGAAATATGTTGCTCAATAATAGCATTGTGTTTCAAATATGAGCCTTAAACGTTGCAAGATGCTATTTTCAAGTTAACAGTGTCACATCACAGGATCACTGGGGACTGAATGTTTCATAAAAACAATTATCAGTTTTTGCCGTTAGGAGGCGCCAATGTGCAAAGATTTCAAAAATGGATTGAAGCCAAAAGTCTGGACTTTCCACACTTGCAGACTGATGGATTTCAAAAGAAGGAAAACAAGAGAGGGTTTGCAGCAACTTGTAAAGCCTAAATGTCCAATATTTATTTAGTATTGATTAATATTTGATACACAGCACACACAGAGCCGTCCTAGGGCTTAAAAATTTGTGTGTGTGTGTGTCATAATCCACATTAGGCATCAGACAGACAAATGTTGATTTTCATGCAATTAAGAAAAAAAATATATCAACCAATTTAGAGGAAACTCAGGTCTATATAATGCAGCAAACACATCTTT
The DNA here is from genome assembly GCA_037975185.1 of Centropyge bicolor. NCBI lineage: Eukaryota > Metazoa > Chordata > Actinopteri > Pomacanthidae > Centropyge > Centropyge bicolor. Next base: position 11,575,080 of record JBBMOC010000011.1, on the reverse strand, counting down.
AAGAACACCACTCAGGCATAGGGATAATAGAGTCCAGACAGTGGCGTTAGTTGTAGCCATTTAAATGAGTGGATTTTGAATCTGCAGACGATGAGCAGCTCAGATATGTCACAGTATGTAAAAGTGTTAACAATTGGATTCAACAATTATCTTGAGTAAATGAATGTGTTTACAATGATGTTTGCATGCACATGAACTCACAGCATCGGGCAGTGTGTCCTCATCCGGGTGGTCTGAGGGCGTGCACTTCTGTATCTCTTTCAACAGCAGGGGGTATTTGACCAAGCGGCTCCGAGGAAGATCCAGGAAGTTCCACAGGTCCAGTTTCCTGCTAAACGAGGACTCCTGACACAAGCGCAGGAAGTGCTCCACTCTTTTTTCATGCTTCTTCTGGTCCAGCAGGGCTTTAGCCCCCACCTGGTTACAGCAGTATGTAACATAGGCCTCCAGGCAAGGGAACTGCAGGGAGGAAGAGGCAGAGGAGCAAAGGAGTCCAGAAGTCAGAGAAAAGCAGAGACGCACACAGATTGAACCCTGTGGCACTGGTTTAGAGAGGAACACTACAGAGAAAATACAGGAACTGGAGAGAGTAACTGTGAGTTGTTCTCATAGACTGTATATTGTGCTCTTCTCTCTTCTTCTCTCTTTCCTTGAAAATACTCACCCAGTTCATGAGAGTCGGCCCCACCTCCCCGACTGTGTGCTCCGATCCTCTCAGACGTTCGAGACGAGCCAGAAGATCTGGTGTGAAACAAAAACAGAAGTGTTTCATTCTTACTGATTTTTTTGCTGACTGAATGCCACTGATACTACAGCTCAAAGACAGAGATGGAACATTCAACTTCCTTTACTTAAATACAGACTTAACATGAGCATGACAGGAAACATAGAAAGAGGAAAATACAAGACGAAGATAAAAGCATGTTTTACAAGTCAAAGACATATGACCCTGTTTCTAGTAAAAGTTGTGATATTATGTAAAACATACTATACATATATAAAAACAGGACAATATATATATGTGTGTGTGTGTGTGTGTGTGTGTGTGTGTGTGTGTGTGTGTGTGTGTGTGTGTGTGTGTATGGCTTTATATCATCTGCTTCATTCAGATTTGTAAATATCTGCTTAGTCTGAATGTGATGGCAGCAACATGTTTCAAACAAGTTCAAAAGACTGAAAGTTGTGGACTGATCCAAAAACACCTGTTTGGATCATTCCACAGGTTAACAGGTTCACTGGTAACAGGTGATAGTATCATGACTGGGTATGAAAGGTTCATCCTGAATGGCTCAGTTGTTCACAAGCAAGGGTGGGGCGACGTTCAACACTTTGGCAAACACATGACTGTAAAAAGGATGTGACTGCATGGAAACAACTCTTGCTGGTAAACACATGACTGCATTCTGTTTTTATGTTTTATACGGCGTCTCAACTTGTTTTGGAATCTAGATGTATGATGATAGTTATTGGAAAATTTTGAATTAAGAAAGTGAAAAAAATGTTACAGTTAAACAGCTAAAAATATATACAGTATGATGTGACATTATTTAAATGATGGGGCTTTAAATGTTTGTGGTTGAATTTTCCTTATGTGGCTTTACACACTTGCTTTTAGAACTGGACACAGTTCAAAAGAATATCACAACATTAACATTATAAATATACTGTGTATCACCATTTGCCAAATGCATGCAAAATCTATTGGAATAATTCATGTTCAGCTGTGAACTGTGGTCCACATTTATGCATTTTTAAAAAAAGGCTCATCATATGTGGAAGGCAAAATCTTCAATACAAACTTTATTCAGTATAATTAAGTGTTTATTTCAGTTTATTTAACACTGGACTTTACTTGGAACCTGGACAGAGCTGTGTGCACAGAGATGGTTTACCTTGATGGAGAGGAATGAGAGAGTCCAGTGTACCAAAGATCTGTCCCCGCTCACTCTCTGTCAGGATGTCTAACTTCAACATGGGCTCATAGTACACCTGGCAGCATATGGCAAAGGCAAGGAAAGAATAAATGCAGTACTGAAAGAAGTGTGAGAAATTGGTGTCAGGAAGCAGAATGACACTTTCAAACTTATTCAACCTGCATCAACAGACTTTGACATGTGACGTAATAGTGATGGTGTTAAGTGGACAAATACCTTCTTGACCAGACTGAGGTCTTCGATGAGTTGTCTCTCTCCCTGAGTCAGCTCATAGATCACCTGCAAAAGAATCAGAACTGATCAACAACTGGATGCAAACACACACTTGCACACGGTGTGGAAATACACAGGCTTTCACAGCTGATTGTTCAATACAGGAAGTTGAGCCTCCATTGCCAGCTCACATCCTCTTTCATAATCACAGTGTAGAGCTGCTTCACAGAAATAAAGAGTAAGCACTAGTCGCACTGCAACCACAGCTTGACCTACAAACCCCCAATACACACTGATAACATTGAACACACCAGCAGAAGGTTTTTAGCTTTTATGCAGCTCAACTAAACTAAGCCCGTCCCTCGTACCTCTTGGCGTTTGATCTCCTTGGCAGTGAGGTCGTGACTGTCCACGGTGTCGCTCCAGCATTGGCTGTTGCGTCGACGTGGAAACGACGAGGCCTTCGAGCGTGGACGCAGGGGGGCCGGGGGCAAAGGTCGAGCCTCCGTGCGAAAACTGATAGACCGCTGTGGAAAAAGAGCAGAGTGGTCGAATGCATTCACGAAAAAAGCCATTTGTATGGCAGCAGGTGTGTGAGGTGTGTTTGTGCACTGTTACCGAAATGGACTGTCCAATGCGTTTCAGAGCAGGGGTCTTCACCGGGGTTATGACACCTGTGAGGCTGTTGGACTTAGCCACAGGTTTGACCCTTTTATTACTTGGCTCCTGAAATAAAATCAGCATTAAAAACTTAAGAATCCAGGTTTGATACGTGTGAGCCAATCAAAGTGAGCCATTCATCAAACCATTACTGGCTTCACATTAGGAGGCTAAAGAGGAAGAGTCACCTCTGAATCTTTCATGTGGTCGGACATCATTTCGCCCTGCTCGTCTTCCTCTTCATCCTGATGAAACAGAACATGACAGAGTGAGTTAGAAGTGAGCTCGAGAGAGACACATGAGAGAGCTGAGGAAAGTGGAAAGACAGAGATGTGGAGGGGGGGGGGTGAGATGGTGCATGGTGCAGATCTCTCATTTCCTGTGTGACACTTTCAAAGAGGAAGAAGGTTGAAACTGTGCCTGTGTAGTAAAATACAAGATGTCTGCCTAGTTTTTGCCACACTAACCACATCAGCTGTATATTCAGTGTAGTAAGTATGTATTTAAATACCAGCAGTAAAAATGTAGCCCATCACAAAAAGACACAAGGTGAAGTTATTAAAGCAGGAAAACTCCATTAACTGGAAAATCACAGTGGCTTAATTAAAAAAAAAAAAGTAAAGATGTTTGTGCATTCAGAGCTTCTGTGGTTGCACAGCTGAACGCAATGTTCACGTCTCTCGCCGGCTTTGCGCTCAGCACTGTGGTCACGAAGGTAAGGTTGACTAACTTCCGCTAGTTTGAGAGACTCAAAGATGAAGAAGAGGCACTGAAACAAGAGTTTAACGGTGCATCTCAGATGTCGCTCACCTCCATGATTCTGATGGCAGGGTTGGGAGTGGGGTCTTGTTTTCTCTTCTTCTAAAAGTAGAAATTCAAGTGAGGGTTTTGTTTGGTGATAACATAGGTTTTTAAGAGGAGAAAAGGAGGTGAAAGAAAAATGGTTGATGGTGTTACTTACCCCAGCATGATCACAGGGGATGGAGTGAGTGTCTCCTGGTGGTACAAACCTAAAAAGGGCAAAACTGTTAATGCATCCGTACAGGTTGTTTTTTCCATTTGAGATGAATCTGAAAACAAATTAAATGGTTGAATGGGATTCTGGTAGATGAAGTTTCACAAAGGTATGTTATTTATAGAAAGGTAAAGATTAAAGATTAGGCTATTAAACAGTGATATGAAAATGCTGCTGATGTCAGATATGAAGAAATCCCATTCACACTCACATATACAAGTTTACTATCTTGATGAATGTCAGTCTCTGGCTCAGTTATCTCTCAGCATTAATCTAGAGTATGTGGCACCTCAAGGTAGAAGCAACAATGAATGTTAAAGGTGTCATACCAGGAAGTCCTCGTCTCACACGTCTCCTCCACGTCCATCTTCTGCTCGTCTTCACTGCATCTTCGCACAAACGTTACACATTCTCAAAATGAGAGAGGTTGAATTAATCCAGATTTCCACCGGCGTCTCTCTTCTCCGTTTCAGTAGCGGGGTTGTTTTTGCAGGGAGCTCGTCAGAGTTCAGCGCACTTCTTCCTCCTCACTTTCTTCCTCATCTCACAATTGACCACATCCTTTCAGCGTTGCACATATTCACGTATCCGCTCCTCTCAGGGGAGGAGGTTTTAAAACTAGACTTGTTCGAACTCATCACTCAAAAACTGTCAACTGATGGAAGTTTAATTTACAGACCAAAGGCCGACTTCTCAAAATAGTGTTTTGCAAAAGAAAAATTTATAAGAGATTTCATGAAGTGCTGTTTTTGAATTTTATACATCTGTGCATTGGGAAAAAAAAAATGGTACAAGGGTTTTTCATTCTGAGTTGATCGTGTGGCTTTTGGCTGATTCAGGCTGTGCTTCCCGGATATGCTCTATAATGAAACTTCTGATGAAAGAGGCAGAAGCAGGTCAGACAGGAAAAACAAACGGGTGTCTGAAAATTGTGCGCTTCAAATGTTAGATAAAAAGTGACAGGCATTAAAAACCACCTAAGCAAAAGTCAAACAACCACACACAGTCCGATATGTTTTTACATGTTTATTCACTATCACACTAAGTGCTCCCATTTCAAGATACATCTCATTGCCTTGTTCTTATACTGTAATGTCATTTGGAGTTAACAAAGTAGAAAGAAGACAGTTTATGATCTACAAGGTGTGTGCACCAAAACTTTTGTCCGCCCCCACCCCGTCAAAAAAAAAAAAAAAGAAATTAACAAAACACATGAAATATCAAGAGAATAAAGACAAAACTGATGTCGTGTGCAAGAGCCCCTCCAAAGCCGCAGAGTGCTGGATGAGGTGGGTTGCAGGGGCGTCTAAAACTGGCAAGGGTTCCTATTCTGCCGGTGTGAGATACTCTGATTATTCTTCCAGTCAGGAGAGGGGCTGTCGACCAGGGTTTAGCTGTGTCTTCAGGTGCTTCTACAGTTTCAAATTTGGGGTTTCAGGTAGAATTAAAAAGGCAGTGTCATGACCTGGGGGGGCCAAAATGGATTCTCGATACATGTGTTACAATTTTTGGGTTTCTTGGCTGAACTTCTTTTACTTAATGAGGTGCATCATTGAAGAAAAAAAACAAAAACAAAAACAAACAGTAATGTGGGACCAGGTCTACGAGACAGGGGCTGGAGGAGGGAAGAGAGCAAGTTGAGTGAAAGGGAGACAGTTGGCTGGATTAAAAGATCCCTCCTTTAGTGCTGAAGGCTAAGTAAGAGTGTGAGGATGTTTCAGAGGGACACGAGCTGGGCTATAGAGTGCCAGGAGAACACTAAGGCTTAGACTTAAAAACTCAGCGGAGGGGGTTCTGCTACTGAGAAACATCAGGAGGTCCAGTAATACATGCTCCCTTCCTCCCATGACACCCCTGTTCCCACAGCCGAGCACCAACTGGATCCCTAACACACATACAGGTATCCTTAAATCAGCTTACTGGGGCTATGTACACTCAGGCACAGGTTTACACAAACCAGAGGCCTAAAAAAACTGATTGATCCAATAGAGCTGACCTGGATCAACCCACCCACCCCACCAATCCCACACTCCTCACTAAGAACACCCACCCCCCTGTCTCCCCTCCCCTCAGGATCCCCACCCTCCTGTGGGTGGGTTCAGTATGGAGCTCAGCGGATGGTGTATCTGACATAGGGCACTTCCACGTCTTCGTCTGACAAGTCGTTACAGCAGAGCTCAAACACCAGGGCTTTCACATGCTTGCCCAGCTTCTTTTTGGACACCTTGGTCACAATCTCTGTCATCCTACAGGACATACAGAAGGACACGATTATGACGATGAATGAAACACTCAAATTGAATGTGCTGCAGAAAGAGGCATATGAACAGTGTACTCACGGCAGGTCCAGTCTCTCTTTGAGTTTGGCAGCAGGCATGAAGAAGGAATAGAGCATGGACACTCCCTGAGAAAGCATTGTGATCTCCAGCTTATGCTCATTCTGCCAAAGAGAACAAAAAACAGGGTTTGGTTAATTGCGAGCCAGAAGCCACACGGCGGCACAGTGAAGAGAGCGGAGGTGATGAGAACGTACTTTAAAGTGGTCCAGGAACTGTCGGAGTGTCATCTCCTCCCCGTTGGGCTGCAGCCCCGTGACCTCGAAGCGATCCCACAACGACCAATCAATCTCATAGTACTGCAAAAAATAATAAAGTGTTAGGCTTGATACCAATGAGGGCAGTAGGAAAGAAAGAAAGACAGAATCTCATTATTGCTGTTCTTTGCAAAAATGCATTAATAGTAAGGTAGAATTCATAACTGAAAAGAGAGCACTTTGGATTTTTCTCCTCAGCACACACTGATAACATCAGCATGAGAAGTTGAGTTGAACTCACTTGCACCCAGGCAGACACACTGCATCTGCCTGGTGCATCAGTATTAGCATGGCTGGATCATCATCGGAGCTCCAAACACCTAACGACTACATTCAGGCCACCTTTTAGAGAGGACACTGACTGGCTGAATATTGTCCAGTGTAGATACACATATCATCATTTAGACATCTAAGCCTGTCCAAACCAGCTATGACACACATGCAGCTACCCACCTTGTGTCTGGGAGCAGCGATGGGCTCAGAGAAGGCGAAAAAAGGCAGAGCCAAGTTCATGAAGCCATTCTTGAATGACTCCAGCTTCTTGTGTCCCTGGACAATTTTGATGAGCTCCAGGCACACCAGGCCCACCACCGCAGCCGTGGTCGTGGCAATGGCAGGTATGATCTTGCCAGCTATCAGTTTGCTCTGGATTGGATGGTGAAGAGTGTCAGCAAAAGAAAAGGGAAATTCATTATTATTTCAAAGAGTTAAACTTGAAGCAGAAGAACACAACAACCCAATCAGTGGAAAAAAAACCCTTCAAAATATAATATCAAATTTAGCCTAAAAGATTTGCCATTTTAGTTTTGACAGATAAATAGCTGGTATGACATTTGCAGTGTTGGCATTTCAGAATGCCACGTTCAGCAGGTAGGCATACATTTATGAATTTATGGGAGAAATATAGACCAGAGGTTTTTAAAGTGGAAGGTGAGCCTCCCCATGGGGCTCCAAACACTTTCAGGGGGAGGCTCAGTAAATGGACCTGAAAAAAAATATTCCACTAGGAGATCACAACAGAACAGCCCAAATGATGGTTTGGTTAAAGAGATAGTTGAGAGATAAAGGAGTTTGGTGACTCAGACATTAATAAATGCCTTAGGCCATACATTTTTTTATGTATTTGCTGTAGTCTGAAGTTATGTCAAACAGCAATATTAGGCTGTCCTGCCTCAATTTTAAGTTGCAAGGGGATCAAAAACAGTCACAATCCCATAGACATCCAGAAACTGAGTGAAACTAAGAAAGTAAAACATTGTAACTTCCTGATCTAGAATATGCACCATGAAGGATCAGGAGTCTGGAACTTATTCTTTCATCCCAAGACAATGCCAGTTCAAAAGTGCGTGTCCGAACCTTGTGTCTGTCTGTGGGGGGAATGTCGTAGTTCTCTGCTCTCAGGTTGGATGCTGCTACAATGAAGTCCATGTGGAAGTTGGTGTCATCATCCTGTTGACCCAGAACACCACATGTCACCAAAGCATTTTGAGGTTGTATCGAGGATTACCAGCATAGTTGAGGCTATCACAAAGGAATTCAGATATGAGATGAAAGAGTGTGTACCTTCTCAAAGTCAATGGGGTTGAGTTTGAACTGGGAAGACTCAGGGGAAGGCAGCTGGACCTTCAGCTCCTCCAGTCTGGAGTCATCTATAGAAAAAGAAGCCAGTTATATATGTGTCTCCCAGAATCCATAATGACCAATGACTTCAATGCATAAGCTACTAATAATGAATAATTCACATAAACACATTTTTTAGCTAGCTCCAAAAACTTGATTGATGACTTATTGTACAGCACATGCACAGATTTGTCCAGCTTACCAACAGAAGAATTGCTATTCTGCAGGTCCTGATCAGACACATGGATTTTAACGCCTGAACGAGGTGTAAAAACTGGCACCTTGACATCCTGCAAGATCTTAATCACACCTGCACGATCAGTGCTACCTTGCAGGCCGTATGTCTGAGCATACAGGTTGGCTGCTGCCATTATATAGTCCATGTGGAGCTCCTAAAAAAAGAGAATACTTCTGTCATGATCTTCAGACTGGACAGACAAGTGCACATATGAACTGTAATAACCTCATACTTACATTGCTAGTGCTGAATTCTAGGGGGTGAGGACATCTCTTTGGGCCAGACCAGAAGGGGGCACCAGAGCTAGTGAGCTGTGAGACACAAATGACAAATTAATGACTTTGGACCAGTAAAATGTAAAACCATATAATGCACATTTTTTGTAGTAGTTCCATAACAATACTCATCACTTTAAAGGTATTTTTGGGCAACTTTATCTTTATTAGATAGACAAAAATAGAAATGACAGAAGACAAGAAAAAAGTGTCAGCATTTTTGATTCTTTATAAGGTCTTTATCGACCAAATGACAATTAAACAATTGGGGGTGTATAAACAAAAGGATTATGCACTTTACAGCCACTAAATCTGCACAAATAAGAGGAAAAAAAACACGTAATTTTCAAAGCATCCACATGAGTGCGATGCATCCTTAACCTTTGCCAAGCAAATGAGCCTCATAGCAAAAAAAGTCCAATTCACACATACTAGAGCTAGAGATAATAGAGAGAAGGCAATGAAGAGTGAAAATTATTACCATCTTCGGAGAGCTGGTGAAGAGCATTGATATGGGGTGTCACGATGAGCTTTCATCACTTTAACATTTATTTTTCTAGTGTTCATGTCAATAAAATAATTTCTCACTCTTATGAAGCCTCTTCTGATTGAAATAAAGCTTGATACAAGGTCAGTCAGACTATCATTGTTCATCATCATTTTTCCTATCTTCCAATTTGAACAATAGTCTGCCAGAACTTCGTGTAATTGGTCCTAAAGTTTAAAAACCATCCAAAAAATGTTTTCAGTCCAGAAACAAACCAAACAATTGCTCAATTTGCTCTGAACCAAGCCCACAGTCCTGCATCACTGTGTGGCTATTCCTCGGTCACCACGTCTATATGAAAATATGGGGGAAACCCCAGACCAGACCAGACAGCTGATATTCATCATGCAAAGAGCTCATTAAGTACCTGATCTGGAGGGAAGTTGTGCAGTAGCTGGCGGATGTTGTTGCTGTACTGACACTGCCAGTGGTTGCGTGCCCAGGCTACACAGTCTGCCCAGCTGTGAGGGCAGTCTGTGACAAGACTCTTGTAAACAGCTTCCAGCACCTCCACAGGCTGAGCTCCGGGAAGCTTCAGAGTACGCTCCATGAACTTTGAATCTCTGCAAGGACAGTGATCAGAAATCTCATGAGATGATTAAAAAAATGCCTCTTGAAGACAGAACAACTAGTTCCATCATCGTCTGCAAGCAAAAAGAAAGTATGTTTTTAATCTGATCAACATGGTCACTTCAGAATGACAGGGAAGGCAACTCACGTGAGGTACTGCATGGCGTTCTCCGGTGGCTGTTTGAATACACCCTCAAACTCATCACGGGCCCACTGAACAGAGGATGTCATTGAACACATCAATTATACACTCAATTCACTAATTAGATGTACGGTGCATGTTAAAAACTTAAAATTGTTTCTTTCAGAGTGAGATGGATATGAGCTAGGGTTGGGCAATAAAATGATTTTCCCCCCAATTTAATCATATTGTGATCATTCTCAGAGATACTACAGCATATAGTTCTCAGGTTCAAAGGAATGATTACATACAAGGTATGTTTTAACCAAAGGCTGTTACAGCATGACAATATTTCTATCCATAATACATATCTTAAGCTTTAGTAAAACACAAAAAAATAATGTAACTGCCATCCCATTTAATCCCTAAAAAGGATTAAGTGATATGACTGAGACTAATGTGATTTTGATTTTGTAAATATAAAATCCCTAGAGAATGTAGTCTGTGCATGTGTGCACCTACTGACCTGCAGTGTGTGTTCAATAGCATTTGGGAAGTTCTTGAGGGTACAGATGGGGATGGACTTCTCAGGTGGGTCTTGGCTGGAGCTGTATGACTCTGTGAGGAAGGGGATCACAACCTGGACATTGCCTTTGGTACCTAGAGTACCAGACTCCAGTAGGGGTTTACGGTAGTACACACACCTCCGATCCATGTACATACCTGTACAATGGGCACAAACACAAAGTAGAAGACAGAGCTTAAAAACAGTGATGCATTTAATTTTGTAGTAAGTACACACTTTCACAAAATGATTTAAAAAAGTGAAATGCAAGTCTCTTACGTGCATCAACATTGTCAAGTGCATTGGCCACTCCATCAAGACTTTCAAAGAAGTCATCGTCGTAGATCCTCTCTGTGTCTGGGCCAACTCGATTCTGGTGACCTGTGATCCTGATGGAGGGGTTCATCTGCTTCACTGCAGCAGCAGCTGTGTCGCTCTTCATTTTCTGTTATCACATACATCCGAATGATATTAATAGTGATCTTTTTACTTTCAAATTCTAACATCAGGCCATTGCAACTGAGCAAAACATGAAATATAGACCAGCAGAAAACTACTACAGTGGTCATACTTGTTGATAAGTGAACTGATTTTAACTGACACATAAACATACTCACTTCCTGTGCACTATATTCAAGGTACCATTAATGACATTCCAACAATTGTTAAAGTCTACAGCATGTTTTCTTTTGTAACATAATGTCATCCTTGAATAAACTGAGGTAAACAGTGTTCCAATACCAATCAGTACTTTGAAATGTCACTGCATTCAATTCATCACCATGTGAAATAACCAATACTCTAATACATCAACAATGAGCCAATGTGACCCCAGGCATTCTGCTTCCTCCATCTAATATTGTACCATGACATCATCCATCAGCAGCAGTTAGATTAAGTGCACTCAGGAGTTACAATGAACAGGAAATCCATATGCAGCACTGCTTGGAAATATCAAATTCAATCAATAAATGGCCAGCTTCTGCGCACTACCTAATTCATATCTACCAAAAGAAACGGATGAGCAGAGAGGATACTGACCGTAACGTCGGAGGGTCTGAAGAGGAACTGTCTGTTGAGGTTGGACTTCTCTATGGTGTCCATATCTGTCACAATGACCTCACCCTCTCCGCCTGCCAGTCCAATCATGGCAAAGTTTTTCAACAGCTCACAGCCGATGGCACCTGCTCCAACCTGGAATGATAAAACCTCTCTAAGTGAGAAAGCTATTCAAGTTGTACTGTATGTTCCATGTTAGAATACTATTTAACAGACACAATCCCTTTACAGCAGTCAGTAGAGATATACATTACACTAACAGAACATGTTTGCAGTAAACAAGGTCAAAAATATTTCAACGTGGCAATATTTCATCTGTCAGAGGAACACGGCTGTTGAGGGATAAGGCTGTTCACGCTGTACATTCTTATTGACAAAAACAGAAAAACAAAAAACAAAAGTCTGTTATTCTCTCTCAATAATTCATGATTTCTCAGCCCAAAATTCATTTTCCTGAGTATTTTCCAAAGCTCACTTTAGTTTTTAGCTTTGGTTACACAATACATGATAGTAGGATCAATTCATTTCCACTGATCAACTGTCTTTTCATAGGATTTGTTGACAATAAGAAAATTGCAGAATAACACCAGATTTATCCTTTAAACTTCCCTTAGCAACAATGCCAGAGGGGGTGCTGGAAAGTTTTCCATTGGTTGACTCACCAGGAAGTAGCGCTGTTTGGCAAGCAAATCCTGCAGCTTGGTGCCAAACACTGCAATCTGGCCATCGTATCTACTGTTCCTCTGGGAGAGAAGGACAGAGAAAAATCAGGTTTAACACCATTGTTTGTCACCATCACGTGCATCTGTCTTCATGCATTAGTGCACAATATTTGCTCTTAACACCTACAGGGGCACACTCTTCCTCTGTGAGCTCGACTCCTTCCTCTTCAGAGAGGCACTCCAGGGCATCAAAGTACAGCCACTGCATTATGGGCATGAACTTTCCTGTGCATGCCTGAAAGAACAAAGAGCATGTAAATTGTAGAGAAGCATTAATGACAAAGATTGATTAGGTTTCAACAAGGTAGTGCAGTACGTGTCCAAACAAGTCTAATCAACTGACACACGACTAAAAACAGTGATAACCCATTCCTTTGACCTAGACTTACACACTGAACAAAAATCACACCAACACAGCAGATACTGTAGGACTGAATCCACCTCAATTTGCACACAGTATGCCACTGACCTTCATCACTTCCTGCGCTGCCAGACCCCCAATGAAGGCATTGACAGGAGCCAAGTCACCAGCAGCAACATATGACAACTTTTTGAGAAGAGCTTCATCCAGCTGCTCCACTTTGGCTGACCCTGCCTGGGCAGAGTTCACCTCTTTGGCCAATGTCAGGAGCTCATCACCATCAGCCTGAAATAAACACAGCTCAGCATGTTAGAACATGTTACAAAATGTTCAGTAAAACTCAGTGACAAGTTCCAATTCTGTGTTAAGTTTGCCATGTGGTGTTACACAATCATTCATGGCCAATTCTGCACCGACTATATTTCATTTAATTTAGAGGACCCACACTGAAAACAATGTTATTAATAACAAGTTTCTGAATAACACGTTTAAAAGCCTCAAGATAAATGACCATCATGAAAACATGGAGTGCATAGTTGGGTTTTATCCATAATCATTAAATCAAATAACAGCAACTTCAAGCCACTGTGGCATTTACACCAATATGAGTGGGATTTACCTGGTTCCATGGTGCAGGAAGGTGGTTGTGTTTCTTCTGGAAGGCGTGGATAGCCTGGAAGCCCACATGCAGCTGTCCTGGACGATCGAACTTGGCAAAATCTGTCATCATGAACTCTGGCTCGGCCATGGAGGAAGAGATGGATTTCTGCACAGGAAAGACATCCAAGATCGTGAACTTGGACTCCACATAAAAAAAATCCCACTGATGAGAGCAACAGCAGATAATGTGGTGGCACCAGTATTGCAATGAGATTAGACATTTTGCTGACTAGTGGCAAAAATAGGCAGAAAAGATAAGGGTAATTAAGTGTCACACTCCAAAGGTCTATAATGGAAAACAGAGGATTTTCATAAATGGACTGCTATGTCCCCATGACAAAACTTGATGTGGAAAATGGCAGCCACTTACAAAAGCGACCTTCTTGGGCATCTTGACCTGGGAGACAATTCCTCCTCTTACGTAATCTGTAAAGCCAGCTGTGTCACAGATGCTGAAGGTGTAGGGACCTGGACAAAGAAAAAGTCATGCTGTCAGTGGCATGGCAGTCATAACTACACCAACCAAAACTTGTCTTTTCCTAAACAGAAACAGATCTTACCCAGAACTTTAATTTCCACTGGCTGGCAGCCATTGAGCTCTGTCATTCCCTGAACCTCTGTGAAGGTGACATGATCTCCACTCTCAAAGCCATGACGAGCCTCATCCAGACACGTCACAACCCCTGGATTGTCCTAAAGAAACCAAGAGTGAACAATGTTTGGTGTAAAAATAAAAGCTTGCCTATATTCCTAAAAAGCAGAAAATGCTGTAAAAAATATCGTTGGCCAGGACTAACCTTGGTGATCATGGAAATCATTGCACTCAGCGGCTGCTCTCCATTGGTGTCATACACTATCATCTCCTCACCAAAGTCACAGAAAAGTTGGCTACAAATCAGAATATAAAAACATAAATATTAGTGACCGACAAAACAGGCGGGGTCTCCAATTCTAGGGAACTGTGAATAAACAATTAGAGGTCAGAATCTTACCCAAACAGACCACGTGTGTCTGCGATGATCAGCTTGATTCCTTTGCTGTGGCAGAACTCTCCCACCTGCTGCTGCTCATCCAAAGTGGAGTTAGTCAGCACTACCACCTAGGTTGCAAAGACAGACATTTTAACACAACCTTTTCTTTCTGAAGAAAAGACTGATTGGGGCACAAGTAGCTTCTAACCAAGTCATACCTGGAACTTGGTCAGGTAGTCTTCAGCGAGGGCTCCGGTGTAGGCGGTCACAGGGACATAGTTGTTGAGCTCAGCCAAACGGGGCTGACTCACCTCAGCTCTGTTCTTCCCCAGATCTTCCTCCCGAAGGTAAAACTGACCACACAAAAATATATAAGATGTCAGGAAAGAATTGATCCCAACAGAGTTGAAACAAATAGATGCAAACACCAAGTAGGATTTTAATTCTGTCTAGCAATTCACACACCAAGCTCTTTCTCACACTTGTTATATATACAGAGTTGCTATCTTAAATACCCATAACGAACAGCACACTTGACATAATACAACAGTTGCCAACAGTCATCATTAAATAGCACTAAGAGAATACTATACTTAGGTATAAGGCATATGCACAGATCAAAGCTACATATATAAAAAAGGTATACAATGGTACATAAAGACTATAGTATATTAAAAAAATTACCAGTATATGTATGAATCATGAACCTCCCATATTTGTAAATCTCTGATAGATATTTCTTTGATCCAGCAACCATCCTACTGGTACTGGGATTCATCTTTTTCATTGTTGCTACGAAGTCAATCAAGCAGTAACTGCCAATACCAGTGGATGAGCGCCAAATATGGCAATAAAGTAGATAAGAGACCACATCAAGATGCAGAAATTTGAGAACAACTTCTGTTCAAACTACAGCAGTCAGGTCAATTTGAAAGAAGTTCCCCATCTGCACTAAATGCCAAAACACAAAAACAGGCACCGCTTATTCACCCCGACAATCCTCGGCAGTTTAAACCTCTGTTCTGTCACCCTAATCTTCACAATGATTTATTTTATATTCCAATATATCCAAACATATAATTAGCAAGCTGTACTGACATTCTAATCAGCAGTATCAGAGAGAGTTGGAGGCGACAGACAGTTGGCCACCTCACAATTCTGCTGCACAACTCTCAATCATGTCTGTGCATGAATGTGTCATTGTTTAACAGTGTCAGGTTTATCCAGCTAGCAGAGCATCTGCTTTCAGATGTAAGAAACTCAGGCTTTGTACAGAAGGAAGGCCAAATCAGGAAGGAAGAGATAGGTTTTCAAAACCTATGTGGACCCGGTCTGAGAGTCAGTGGTTGATTAAAGGCCATCTTGTATAAAAGATGGATGACACGTCAAAAGAGTGGCAGAAATATGAACTGGCTATTCAATTCAAGTTGAATGAGAGAGGACAAGGGCAAATGCTAGTGGCGGAAATAGAAATGTTTCAGCGCACAAGGTTGAACTCCAATCACAATCATACACTTCTGTAAGGTCACAGAAAAAGGTCTTTGCCGAGCCTTGTGGCTTAACATCTCAACATTCACATTTATCTGTCTGTTCCCTAAATAAACGCATCAGAATTCAGGGTCTCAGACTGATAGACCTAAACACGCTCTGCACTACAATCATGTCCTAAAACAGGCTTTAGCTCTACTATGATTATGACCCAGGGAGAGGCCACCCACTGATAAATCTGGGTCAGCCCATGGTTAGCAAGGGTGGGGGTGGCTGCAGTACTCTTTTTGGACAGCAACAATACAACACAAGTGACTCATAACAGACAGGGCCACATTGCGCTTTGGAATCAGGCTTAAAGTCTGTGGAGCACCAGATAAATCTCCAATTAAATACACTGGCTGAGCAAACAAATGCCTATATGACAGGGGGGGGAAAATCATGTGCAATTATAAAATGGGAATATCTATGCATGCTTCCACACACCTGAGAGGAGAGGTCTCTCCATTCCGCAATTCCTTGGTCGTGCACAGTGACACTTCTAACTCCCCCCAGGATGACATTCTTGGCAATCTCCACTCCAAGACCTCTCATACCAGAGATGAGGACATTGGAGTTCTGCATGCGCTTCATAGCATCATGGCCCAACACGTAACTACAGAAAGGGAGAAAGAACCATCAGCACAACTATGCAGTGTTTAACGACCAGCCCAATTAGAGTTTCTGAATGTTTGTTAGTTTTTCATTATTAGGATAAAAAGTGTACAGAGATTCGACTTACAGTTGTCTGGAGTACAGGCCTTCATCGATCTCAGCATCATTGCCATTCTTAGCCATGCCCTGTGGGGAGACACAACGGGGGTTACATTCAGTTTGTGTATCAAGTTCATCAAAAGGTATAAAGTGTATGTGTTAGTGCTTACGTTGGCAGGTGTGTGGGACAGATCAGTTCTGACAGAGTTAGAGGAGGAGCAGTGGGATCCCGTCTTCGTCTCTGTTCCTGACAAGCGACGCTTCTTGGACAGCGGCGAGCTGGACATCTGTGAATCAATACACTCAGTTAGAGACTGGTTGTACGAGTCAAGTTGCATTTTGTCAGCACTTCACATTTCCCTTTACAAGTTTTGACTAATTTGTTAACAATGGATAAAATAGAATATAAGTTTGAAAGGTTCAAATATAAAAAGAAAATCAAGCAGAGAAGGGCAAGACATTAACCACATGCTAGCACTTTATGGAGACAATAGCTTCAAATTCAGATTCAAAAAAGTGAAAAACATGGAGTTCAATGTTAAGGCTCCATTATGAGGAGCACCCAAGCTAAATGCTAGCGAATCCCCTTCATGTTGAAGAGAGGATTTCTAGTCTAGGGAGCAGCTGGGCTGGCTGCAGGCCAAACACAAATCTGCTAGAAAACGAACTGCCTGGGAAGAGACATGAATAGCAGCATTATCAGTTCTTTTCATGCTCAGAGACAGCGCTGGCTTGTTTATGTACTTCTATTGTGTATTATACCGGTGTTTAAGGACCGCCAACATGGTTTCAACAGAAAGAGCTGAATCATTAAAACTTCACTGCGGTAAAGTGAGCAACACCTCCCGGTGGCTGGCAGGTGTGGACACGGAGCGACAACACCGCTCGTCAAATCTCGAATAAAGAATAGAAAAGGGCGCTTATTAGATTTCTAAATAACATCCAAGTGCATAGAGATTAGTGGAATAATCCGGCCAAACCCAGTCACTTGGGGAAGTGAAACAGGCCGCAGAATGGAGAGCACATTCCCACCCCACGACAAACAAGATCAGCCACGATTTCCGCATCCAATGCAGCGAACTTACCTGCGTCCTCAAAGTCACACTTACAAAGCTTCCTTCAAATGATCGAAGCTGTTTAATCAAACACGATCGCAAAAGGCTAAAATAAAATAAAAAAAAATTCACTGTAACCTGAACTGCCGCTGTTCGTCAGAAACGAAAATGAAGGCATCCGGCATGATACAGCAAAGCACCGAGCCGCCCGGTTAGTACTGTTACTGTAGTTCATTTACACAATCTAACACACGGCCGGTAACAACCCCGGTTAACCGTTTAAGAAAGGTGGATCAAATATCAGTTCACAACAGCGGGAGGAAACCGATTAAGTAGGTTTCGTGCCACTAATCAGTTAAGTGATTTGGCAAGTGGACAGAGTGGGAACATTAATAACTTAGAGGCAAGAAAACACCAGGCTGCCAGCCGGTCCATTAGCAGCTCGGCCGAGGCCTGCATTACCCCCAGTGCGGAACACAACTTTACAAGCTAGCATATGTAGCTATGTTGCAACCTGCTCGCAAAAGACAAGCCACGGCTGGATTTTGACAGCTAGCTACCGTAACTCCTCTGTCGATGTGGTGCGATCCTGCAGCACCCGACGCAAATCCACCATCTAACTTTGATGTTCAATCCGAGCTCGTTTTTTGGTGCGAATGAACCATTACACTCGTGCTCCATTGATATGTCTTTTCTTACCAATAATCCTTCTCGGTCCCTTCCCAATGCGAACCCGCTCCTCTCCCGCAGTGTCTAGATGTCAGTAATACCGATGGCTGTAAATTCGACGATTGGTACAAAGAAAAGAAAGGCGATACGGGATTAGGATGGTCTGCACTATATTGTCGAGTCACTATGTCGTTGTGCCGAGAGTCTCTTCTATGTAATTGCGTTGCTGGCTTTGCGACTGCAGACGGGAACAAAACCAAAATGGCAGATGGGGAGAAAGGGGCGGAGGAGATGTGACGCATGGGCTAAAATATTCAACAGGAAAGGGTGGATGCGAGCATGCTGCCCGACCAGGAGCTGCGATCATTGGCTGCTGAGCCCAAGCCAACGCGCATACATCCCGCCCCTGCTACCAGAAGATGCATGCCATGTATATTACTGTACAATGAACTGCAGGACTTCCAGCCATCCATGCAAAAAAACATCTAAATGCTTCCAAAAAACCGCACGAGCACGTTTGGCACAAGCAGAAGAAAGGGAAAGTTTCACGTAGGGACTATTTCGTGGTGTTTTCAAAGTAAAGACCCGTCTACCGGTGCTGAATGAAACCCATCAACAACAGCATCTTTGTTTGAGTGATCGAGAAGAAGTCGTGTCGTTGTGCAACTAAACTGCACACATCCAAACTTACACACGTGCCATAACGCATTATAAAAAAGGAAATAACATATATTAGAGTGCAACACAATTGTGTACAGCCTCGCTGCAAAGCCAATTGCGGTTTGAAGATGCACTTTTCCGGAGTTGAGCAAAACACACCACTAGTCAAGCCTGCTGCTGCTGCAATGATTATAAGACATTAAGTCGGCTACTTGCTAGCTACACTGATGCTGAGCGTCTGGGCCCTCAGTCACATTGAGGTTAGGGGTGAGCATTCCTTGCAGAGGAGGAGTAATGGGGGAGGGGGTGCCTGGCAAATGACAAAGGCCCTGGAAAAGAGTGGGCCGCATATTCTCGGGTACACATGTCGAGGGGATCCCCATTCTCATCCTCATGCTGCGAAATGATTAAAAAACACCGTTTCCACCATTCTGTCGGAGGCGAAACGTACGAATATCATTCACGTTAACAGGCTTCCTCCCAACTTGACAAGCTAAGAGCAGACTCTAGCCAATATTAACGTTACTGTAAGAACATCGAGTATCGTGCTATTGTAACCCAAAATATATCGGGGTGAAATATTGCCAATAGATGGTATTAAACGTTACGGGATGCAAGTTAGCCAGTGTCTGCCTCTGAACATTGCGTCCATCTAATGTTTGTAGCCAACTAGCTTTCGAGCTACCGTTAACGATATTTATCACTGAACATTCATGAGCACAACATTCTCGTGCAAATAAAATGTGCAAACGCTAATTTAACGCTAACAGTTACGTGACAGTCGTTTGTTAGCCGCCGTTAGCCGAGGCGGGCAGTTGAAACGGCTACGATACCCGACGGCAACTAACGTTAACGACTACCAATAACGCACATCAAACGACTGCGTAGTTGTTAGCTTGTGTGCGCTAGCTTTCTAGCCATCTAGCCACCCCAGCGACTTTTTCCCACTTGTGCCGCTATGTTAGCTGACTAGCTAACGTTAGCCAACTAGCAGGGGCTAACATGACCAAGACGGGAGCTTACACAAGTGTGCAGAACTTACCACATCCGATATTACTCGGCCTGATCTGTAGTATTAAAATCGGCTTGTTTGTAAGCAGGAAACCTAACAAACAACGTGACAATTCAACACCGCCGTTGATTGCAAACTGAGAAGTGTGTCAGGGTGGCGGGCTCTGTGTGAGTTTTTCCGCTGGACGGTTGCCTGCCCGGCTGCTCCCGAACCGTTTCCCCTTCACTCTATTTCACTTGAAAGCAAAGCAAAGCAGCAACATGTGCACGTTACAGGCACAACCATCAGTCCGGTTCAGAGGGTTCAACGAAAACTGAATACGATTTATTTAACACAAGAAGACTTTATTATTAATCTTTGATGTCCAACCACATCAGATAGGAGGTTAGATGTGTTTAATTCAACCCGACTAAACAGTTTTATCACGTGCGAACTGTTAGGAAGCACGAATATGTTTTCCACCCCCGTGCCTTATCGAGGATGGACTAATCCGGGGTTCACGGAGGGCCGGATGGGACTTGTAGGCTTGGCGCGATAATACGAAGCCTCTGGAGAATTCAGCATTATTTCAACACCAGCACTGAAAAAGCGCAGTTGTAATTGTATTTAAATATAACAGAAATATGTTTTAAAAGTTCAAGTAAGGTTTTTAACTAATGAAACACAAGATCAAGCCAGATTTTGTACTTTTATTGAAAGACTTGCAAACAGCACAGCTTACATAAGGACAGAACAGTGGATGTCTAGACTTGTTCAGGAGAAAAGCACAGAACCTGGTAGCCCTATTACATAGATCCAAAAGCAGAATGAAAGTCAGAAAGACTTTTTTCACATGATAAAAAGGAGCAAATATAAACAGCACTGTCCAATTGACAGTATCAAATGAATGTGTTGACAAAAAAGTGGAGAAAAATGAAAAAAATGGGCAAAACATTTGGAAAACTTTGAAAAAAGAAGAGGAAATGTGTGTATTTGTGTGTAATATACAATACAATATCTCTCCTCTGAAGATTTTTCCCTAGCTTTCCAACAGATACTCAAGACTTTGAGTGACAGTTATAATAAATATAATAAAACAAACCTCACTCTCCAGCAGCCTATGGAAAGGCTTGATCAGTTCAGTTTCTCATAGGCCTACTTCTTTACTGTACAACTGTGTGACTGCAAGATCACGATTTTGCAGCCTCACTATAGATTGAATAGCTACATAAATAAAAGGAATGAAAATTAACACAATGGGATGATTTGAAAAAAGTAAAAGTTTGAATATGAGGAAGTGTACAACATGGAAGTAGAGTGAGACTTAGGAATCCCTTTCTTTGTATGTATTTACAGTATGTGAAAATAATGCAAATCATTATGTGTATGGATTCATAATTTGCAAACTGCAAGACAGATTGGTTTCCAGTATGAGGAGGTTGGTGTGGTGAGCATTCATGCATACAATCTGGATTTGAGATTCGAACAAACTTTTAAGCTCTTTCTCTGTGCAGCTCTCATACAGAGAGACACAATAAATCATTCCCCCTACACTTCAGTTAGGAGAGTATTGGAGTGCCACAGGGAGATTTCTCTTTACCAGTATTCTCAATATGAACACACAAACCAAACAGCACTGTATGGTTACTTGTCTTATGGGAAGCAAGTGGATGATACTTCTGGGTGATACAGAGTGTTCATACTCTCAAGTTTAAACTATAAATCCAATGTTCCAGGTGTTGTGTATTGCATCACGTACACCTGCTTCATAGTCCCCTGCCCATCCCAGCTCTGGGGGACTGGCTGGAACGAGCAGCATCCCTCTGTCCGTCCCTGTCCTCCTGCTCTCCTGCAGCCTGGGGTGAGGATTGTGTGGGTGGGGAGGGTGGGGGATAGGAGGGAGGAGGGATAGAAAGGCGAGGGAGAGATGGTAGTGCAGGCCTGGGAGAAGTTGGAAGAGGTGGAGGAGTGGCTGAGGTTGCGGTCGAGGAATGTTGCGAGGAGCGTGCGCGGGAGGTGGCGGGCGAGGCATGCGAGCTCCGAGCCCGTGGTGGTTCAGCGGGGCAGTCACTGATTTGCTCTAGCAGTGAGGGCATGTCTCCTTCAATCTTCTCCAGCACGGCGGCCATTTGCTTTTCTATCTGCTCGATCACACTGTCCATTTGCCAGTCGCTTGTTGTGCTGCTTCCGCCTCCTCCATGCTGGAGCCCAGTCCCGTACATCCCTACTCCTCCTCCACTCGTATACAGGGTGCTGTATGGACTCCCATAGCTGCCTGCTATCCCCATCCCTACACTCCCAATGTCTGGGTTGTATGGTGTGGCGTGACGGCCCAAACTAGCAGAGCTGCCTACTGCATAACAACCCTGTCCTGTCGCAGGACCTGCCCTTGCTATGCTAAACTCAGCACTGTGTCTGTCAGTTCTCCTGGCATCCCTATCCTTTCTACCCATGGGGCTACCATCACCCCTTAACCTTACTCCTAACCCTACATCTGCCCCAGCTCCAGGCCCAATTGCTGGAGTGACTGACGCTGCCACTGACCTCTCTGCCACTGCCTCAGGTACCTGTGTCTGACACCAGCTTCCGTCAGTGTCATCCTTCTGCTCCCTCTGCATGGCTGACCTCTTCTCTGGCGAGGCTCTTGCAGCAGCAGGGCCTGTGGGCGGAGGGCCACGGAGCATTGCAGCCATCTTACGTTTGCTGCTGGGATCAGGGGAGGAGGAGGTGAGTTTTTTGTCAAGGTTGGCGCCTGAAGAAGCGTCTGATAGCTTGGAAGGGTCAGGGGGGGACGGTTTGGATTCAGGAACAACTTTATTTTGACCCAAATTGGCAGCCATTTTCCTGGTCCCATCGCCTGGTGCTTTCTTTGCACCTACCTTATCAGGCTCCTGTGCAGGTTTGGGAGCTGCATTTGCTTGGCTTTGCTGACAGAGAGGCTCATGAAGATCTGATGGGGAAATTCCTACAGATGGGCCTATGCTCATATTTACCGCATCCTGTTTTTCTCCGACCTTTCGTCCCTCGTCCTGATCCATACCTGGCGGTGTACTTTCAACAGTAACCTCTAAAGACACACTACTTGACGTGACCCCTCCGTCACTCGTCCCTTTGTCTCCCTCATCACTTGTGCCCTGGGAAACACCCCCTTCACCATCTCCTGCCTCTTCGCTGCCCTGAACCTCAGCTGAACTGTCGATCAGTGCTTCTGAATTCTTCAAGCGCTGCATGAAGGTCGTGACACGGATCGCTTTCTGCAAAACAGACAGGTGAAGAAAAAGGAGAGAAGGATGGTAGTGTAAAGAGAATTTGATTTACATTGTTGCTTTTTCATTGACACCCGTATTGACTTGTTTCCCTAAAAGAAAACCATCGATACTACAGTCAGTTATGGCAAAGCATAAAAAACAAGCTTGAAGACAAGCATTTGAAAAAAGCTTGTCAAGGCACCATGATTTAGCATCATCATACTAAGCGCTGAGATGTGATTTGTGTGAAAGAACAGTGCAGTGTAAGATTAGTGCCGGTTGTTTACTTCCAGGAGGATATGACATATTGTACTCTGGTTTAAATCAATCTCAAGACTCACTCTCCCCAAGATGCTCCTTGACTGCTTGTTGACTGGAAAAGGTAAATGACCAGATACGTGTAAATCTCCTTCTCCTCAACTCTTACACCCATCTGACTCCTTTTGATCTGCAAGCACTGAAGGAGTTGGGGAAAGTGTGAGCTTGGAAGTTGTTTCTAAACCAGTGAACTGATTCTCTGGAAGTGAAAAGCCATTTGGACACAGACATGTCACTGAATACAATATGGCTTGACTAAGCAGCTTCTGTATAGCTTCAAGTATGACTTGAATGTTACACTGAGGAACAGTATGGGGCGATGAGCCAGGATTCACGTAAGAGGAATGACAGAGGGCCTTACAGTTCAAATCACTTCAGTTCAACAGTCCACAGTGGCCTATATCCCGTATATCCTTTCCATTTCTCCCTCTCCTTATCTACACAAATATAAAAACTAGACCAGGAATAAGCGAACCCTCTTCCCTGTTGCTGATCATTATCTTGTTTTTACCAATCTGGATTCATAGAGTAGTGCAGATGAGGAGTAAGAAAGGAGGAGAGTGGGCCACTTTGAACATCTGGGTCTAATCCAATGAAGAAAAGTGGGGCAGAGTGGATGGATCTCTTCTGGGACAGGCAGAGTGACAGTGGGCAGGAACAGAGCTTATGAGGAGAGTTTCACCAGCCCAGACATGATCAATACATCTGAAGGCTGACAGTGGTAAAATAGCAGTGTTTCCTGATTGGTTGATTATTATAGACAACTTTAAATATAGAAACATCCTTTTAATTCAGGAGGATATCCAGCCATTAGAAAGATGCTTTGCCATTGAATCATGCCCGACTGAAGGTGAGTTTCTGCTCATGCTCTGTCCTTCCACTCTCCCTCATAAAGAGCTACAATACCTTCAACTCCTGGGAACCACATGGGGAAAGAGAGAAGAGGGTTATAACTGTTACTTATCTCGACTTCCTCCCTCTTGGTCTTTTGCATTCACACCCCCAGGACTTCCCTATGACCATCACCATATCATTTGCAAATTTAAAACATACCTCTGCAGAGTTGTATGCTGAGCTAAAAGTGAATTATGTGCCATCATCATTACAAATAAACCAATTATCATCAGAAGTTTCACTATAGCCATCTTTATCATTGACCTTAGCATTCATCCTGTTTCTTCACCTTTTCCATATTATCACCAACTTCATTTACTGCTACAGAAGGTAGGAGCGAGAGTGAATTCATACCCGCCATTTGGCCTTTGCAAAGTTCTTCTCAAACTGGGCACACACGCCATCCTTTAAGTTCTTCTCTGATGCACCATTTCCCGCGATCCTGGCACAGGACATACACAGAATAGAAGTGAGTGCAAACCCCGAAGATGTCTGCCAAAATGTTAGTGCTCTTGCGGTTACGTGCACACAATTACCATTCATGCCACAGTGCATCCTGGGCGGTGATTCTCAGCATCTGATCCACCTCCATGAGCCGACAGACGAGCTCCTTAGCTGAGAGAGGAACGGCAAAGACAATAGGTCAATTCAAGTGGAAGCATTCATGTTTAAATACTTAGAAAAAATGTGTGTATGAGTGTAATTATGGTTGTGAAGGGTGACATATTAGATGGTAATTTTGAGCCTAATGCCATTGAAATTTCTACTGGTATTTATTGCCCTCATGTGGTGGAGCTATGTACCTGCAGGTGAAATGTCATCCCAGTAGGGAGAATCAAACTCGAAGTCACCAGCAACAATACGACAGAAGATGATGCGATTATGTAGATCTGTGTTCTCCTCCTCCGTCTCATCATAAAAAGGAGGGTTACCTGATAAGCTGCAAAAGAGGGAACACACATTAAGAGACATGAAGAGAAATGAACCAGCCATGCAAATAACTCTTGGAGATGTCTGCTATAAATCACACAAAGCAATTATTCAGCTCATTTTGTATTGTCTCTGCTCATTGAGTTACAGCTTTGGTAATTACTGATGGAGACTCACAGTATGAACATAATGACACCCACAGCCCAGCAGTCCACAGGACGACCATATCGGTGACGAGCCACCACTTCAGGAGCTGAGGGACAGCAAAGAGAAGAGCCGACACAGAGAGGGAGATCGAGAGGAAGAGAGTGTCACATGGCGTCGGTTTTCATTTATTAACCATCATGCCACATTCATAATTCTGCACATGCATGGACAAGAGCTCCCTATTGCACACTCTCCGTTTCTCATTCCTTTCCCGTCAGGGCCTCTGTTCCCTTTCCTTATTTATTTGTCTAATTACTCAGCTCAGCATTATGAATAACTGTCCTGACCTTTCACTGGAGAGAACCAGGCCAAAGCACAGTTCTACACTCCAAGTTGCCCTCGCATAAACCTCAGAGGGAGAGAGAGGAGCAAGACAGTACACAGGAGATCAGACGATATGAGAAGAGAGGAGGTGTGGGAGGAGGAGGAGGAGGAGGGTGAGAGTTAGGTGCTTTCAATTCTGTCTATGTGTTTCACTGGGCTTCATGTATTTCACTTTACCTCTGACAGATTATGATCTTCAAAGGCAGAAGGAAGCAAAGAACTCAAAAAGGTAAAGTTTGCCCGCAGGCCTATATTCACAACAGAAGGTAAAGCTAATGGAAGAGCATAGAGGATGGAGAAACATAGAGAAGTTACACATAAAAACAGAACCACAAATAGTGGTAAATAGAGAGTATCCTACCCAGGTACTCGGGTGTTCCACAAGGCTCTGTGATGGGCCCGTTCTCAAACCTAGACAGGTAGAAATCTCGCAGAACCACTTTGTTGTGGTTGTTTTCTGTGTAGTACATCAGGTTTTCCAGCTAAACAAAACAAGGGACAGAATTAGTATTCGCTTACAAATACACACAGGTTGAACATCCACAGTTTTATTTGCCATTAAGGCCATTTAGTTAGCTCAGTGCAACAAATACACAAGAACTGATATCAGTGGAAATTTAACAATAACACCACTAAAACCTGTAAAAATGTAACGATGGCACAACCTTCAGAAGCTCAACTGGCTTTAGTCATAGAAAGCTATTCTACAACTCCATGGTAGAGTCAGTCTTTTCCTTTATAACTTGGAAAACTCTTGACAGGTGACAAGAATAAACAGCATCAAACAGTTAAGTGACCAG
Source organism: Centropyge bicolor (assembly GCA_037975185.1). NCBI lineage: Eukaryota > Metazoa > Chordata > Actinopteri > Pomacanthidae > Centropyge > Centropyge bicolor. The sequence goes on along the minus strand of JBBMOC010000011.1, from coordinate 11,548,619 downwards.
TAAGATTATCGGTGTTCGTTGCCATCAAACTGCGAAATGCTCAAGATGTGTCAGGTGATTATTAGTTTTCCATATAATATTGGTGTGTGATGATGGTGATGCTGTTTAAACCACTGCTGATCAGTTGGGATGATAATGGCTGGACATACACCAGGTTTTATGTTACTGATATAGATTGTTTGAAGAGAGCCTGTGTGGGGTATTTTAGCATATATTTTACATATTTTATCATATTATTTTATTCATGTTTATGTCTGTGTGTGTTCTGTGTTCCACTTGGCTGAAAGACAAATTTCCCCCTAGGGACCATAAAGATTTGTGAGGTAAAGATGATAACAAGGCAAGTACAAACTGCCAGCAATAAGTAATGAATCATTACAGCAGTAATATTGTGGTATGTCTTAATTTTCTGGCAGTGAAGGATACTAAAGAGAAAGGCAGGAGGATGTATAAAAACACGCCTTCTTGATTAATCACGGAGGAAGCTTCTTGGCTTAGCTTTAGACCAGAGTTCAGGCCATGTAGACTGAAAAACAATTCCACATTTTACCAGTAGGGGGAGTCTGAAGCCCAAGAGATGCAGTAATTCCATCCTAATGGGTTGATAATGAAGGCTTAAGATATGAATCTGCCTGCATATGTGCGTGTGTATGTGCATCACCAGAGATTGCATTAAGCCATAAAGACAGTGTTTACTCCCTTGCTAAAATGTTATCAAATGTTGACTCATTAACTGAGATGGCAATGAGAGCAATGCTTTTATGTCTCCACAGAGATTCTTGGATATATACTGGAAATTGCTTTCCAGGGTGTGATGGCAAAGACGGCCACTCACTCTAAAAATATATTTGTTGTATTTCTTACTGTATTTTTCATTATCTATTTTTAGAGAGAGGCCTTTTAAATCTTCTCTTACTCACCATTCACACACAGCCGTAAAGTATGGAGAGGGAGAAAGTGAACGCCTACCTTCAGGTTCCTATGAACTATGTTGAGGGAGTGTAAGTACGCCACAGCCTCCAGGACTTGTCTGATGACATTGGAGGCATCTCTCTCTGTGTAATTCCCCTGGTCCAGAATCCAGTCAAATACATCCCCTCCTGTGGCACTGTCAAACACACACAATAAGAAAAACAACATCAAACACACGCAACACCTAATATACTAATAAAAAAAAGAATGCAAGTCGGTGCAGCTGTTAACCACATGTTGCAACAAAATAATTCACTTTAAGCTTTCACTAACACAGTTATCAGTCCTGTGTTCTTGTTTTTTTTGCCCATTATTAAAGCTGCTAATCTGCTGACTATGGGCCTAAAGCTAGCACTGCTGAGCAATTAAAAACCAGTGTATTGGTCATTACTCTAAGAGACTGAGTTAACTTTGGAGAGTGCATAAATGATGGGTGTGATCATCACATATCGCCCTCAGCAGGACAATTTCATCACCAACAGACACCAGCACATGAAAACTCTGACGCACACGCACAGACGACCGCAATCACTTTGAATGCAGAATATCTCTCCGCATTTCCCGTCAGAAGGGAATCACTTTCGTCCATCCGGCTTCAATCAATGTTATTGCTTTCAAATAAAGTTGTAAATGTTGAAGTTGCAAATGACGCAGATCGGGGCGTATTGATCCCGAGCTCTCTGAGGAGACCCCCAATATGGCAAAGCAGTGCTTCACGAGCAAATGTTGAGTGTTACGAAGAACAAATATCTCATAAAATCTAACACCTTCCTCTGTTGCCGAGGGGAGCAACAGAGCACACAGTAATAAGCAGGTCGACTCAACCCCTACTGACGGATTTGCACGTCTTAAAGTACATGAAGGTGACACACTCACTTGAGTAAATTGTGAAATACTCACAGTTCCTGGATGATGAAGTATTCTTTCCGGGTCTCGAATGTGTCTATCAGCTGAAGGATGTTCGGGTGGTTGACCCTGGAAGAGCAGAGTGGATTAACAGACTGTAATCACACAAAGGTGAAGGGTCTCATATGCAATTGAAAAGTGCCAACCATTCTCTGACTTTTGAATAACCTCATATATAAAGAAGAATATGTGGGTACAAATCTTTTTAGCAGGTAGATACTTCAACAGTTCAAACACTGGAGTTTAGATTATTAAGCTACTTTTTTTACTACATGGGTTTTGTGACTGGGAATATGAACAGAAATTTCTCACTGCGTACAATTTCAGGATCATGATTTCGTTCTTGGCGGCCTTGCGGACTTTCCTGCCGTCTTTCTTGAGGAATTTCTTGCAGACAAACACCTTGTCTGTCTGTCTGTCCTTAGCCAGGCACAGCTCGCAGAACTCCTTCCTACACAGAAGAAAAAAAAGAAAAGAAAGAAAGACAGACAGAAAACGTAAATATAATGTTAGAACATGAAAGAGGTGTGGATGCTGGAGAGACACAGCACGATAATCAAATTAGCAGGATAAAGTACATTGGCTGTTTTGGTGAAATACAGTGAAAGAATTTAATTGGGGGGAGAGTCACTGGGTAGAATAAAATGGTCATAAATAACAAATCTAAAATGGGTCTATTGCTGCCATCAGCTGGACATCGTATAATTTTGAGGCTTTGGGGCATATGGTGCTTGGCCCAAAATGGATTTTGAGAAGCTGTGTGATACAAAATTAAACTACAACGCTTCACATTAAATCATTCATGCCCAATAAATACTATCAGAAAAATCAATGGTGCCTTTTCATTCTTTCTTTTGAGCACATATTTTATCTTCACCACAGCCTTGCCACCTTAATCTTCCTTGTTTTCATAAAATCAAGATGAGCACATACACAGCAAATGTGTGCACTAGATTGTGAATTAATGTGTGTGTGTGTGTGTGTGTGTGTGTGTTATATAAAAGATGAGCAGAAATCTCTGAGGCCAGATGTTGATGTTGCCATATGGCTTCTTACGCTGATTGGTGTTTGTGTGTGTGTGTGTGTGTGCGTGTGTGTATGTCTGCCTTCAGTGTGTCAAGGAGAGGTGTTCATGGGAAGAAAACGGCCAGTACACGGCCAGTCAAGAAGCTGAGTGATTTTCACAGCTCTTTGAAAATATGCCCAAAAGATTTTTTTTAGGCATGACACAGAATATTTAAACTGAATAAAATCAATGCTTGAAACAGTGTGTTTCATGAACTGATCAAAAAAAAAAAAAATCCAGACAATTGGTTGGCTAAAAATTGAAGAATGTGTCTCTCAAGTCTGTTACACACCAGCCTCATGATATTACCTTCTGTCATTCCTTCAGTGAAACAGTTTGAATTGCCAAACCAAATCTGCAGGGAAGACGGATCCAATTCAATTAGAAATAATTCATGAAGAGAATAAAGACCATTTGGGAAAACTTAAACGTGCCCATGAATTCTACATGGGAGATGAGGCGGCGGAAAAGGAAACAGAGACACATGCATAAAGCTTCATGCTACTTACGCTCGGAGGACCTGTCCAATCTCATATTTGTCTGTGACATCAGACATGCTATCGTAAATCCGCCCATCTCGCAGGGCAAGGCACCCAAATGGCATGACGGCATTCACCTAGGAAGTAAAGAAAAAAGACATTTGGTAACACTTTATTTGACGCCTATCTCTATAACGCATTATAAATGTATTTATAATGCGTTATAATGACATTATAGCACTGTATAACTATAGTTATAAACACTCATAAATGATCATAATGCTTTATAGCAATAATCATAACACACTATAAATCATTTTATCATCACTTATATGGTCAGGTATTATAATACATTATAAATGTTGACAACTCACTGACAATTCCCACATAGATAATGCATTATACATATATTTGTGATTTGCTTATAAACGTGTATAACTATCATTATAAACACTCATAAATCATCATAAGGCTTTATAACAATGAGCATAACACATTATAGAGCATTTTATAATGGCTTATAAGGTCAAGTATTATAATACTTCATGATTGCTGGTCCTTTGCTAACTGATTTTTGTTGCAAGTATCAAAGGGTATTATAATTATCATAGTTGTCATATATTAAAACTCTTTATAATGCATTATAATCACTGGTATAATGCATTATAATGACATTTCAATTGTTGCACTACAGAGGGGCAAAGTGAAGCACAAATTATTTTGATGATGCCTTTAGGTAACAGGCAGATAAAGGGATTGCAGGGCGGCATGGACAAGCATGTTAAAGAGAAAAAGAGGCACTGATGAAACATCATGAAAGCCTCAAGTGGTTCAAGTCAAAGGGAGAGCTGTTACTATTAGCCTTGAAAATATACAGTACATTAGAGCCGCAGACCACAGATACAGCCAAGTCAACGAATCAAATGAACGAATCTGGATTTTAACGCTTCTGGCAGCCTGGTTGCGTGCCAGTCTTGTCAACAGATACTAAGCTACCCACTAAGCTTCTCTCTACTCTGCTAAAGTCTGCAGATTCTGTGCAACGTCTGTCAAGTTCAAGCTAAACTTTATTTATAAAAGGGCAGTGTCCCTTTGTCCCCAAAGCAGCTGGCTTCTTCAGCAATCACTGGAGACTCTGAGTAACTGGCACCGTTGGGTTTTAATGGCAGGAATATTATTTTTTTGTGGATTTGTCTTTTGATCTTGACCAGTAGTTCACAACCTTTTTAACTGGCTTCAACAGAATCATTTTAACTCCTCCTTCACCTTTCATCGTCCGCATTGCACCTGAAAATGTACTTTGCAGGAAAAAACAGCCAGTACAATGATTACGTACAGTATTACATATATGTACTGTATATATCACACTCTTCCCATCATGTCCGCCCTAAAATAGCTTGTGACCCCACAGGAGGTCCCAAACACGCAGGTAGAAAAATCAAGGATCTAGATAGTGAATCAGCAATCGATATACCATCTCACCACAGTCCTCAGGCAATCCTCACCCACATCCTTTAACACTCCATCTACTGTAGGAGACAGATTCCCTGGAAGCTTCAGCCATCTATCCTCAAGATTCTCTCTCCTCTCCTAAATACCTGACACAACCCAATCCCACCAGATGATCCATGTCTATTGGTTTGAGTTCCCCTTATAGTGGGGGTCTCTACATACATTTTATCTTCTGTCTCTTTGGGGCTTTGAGAGCACATCAAGACTCATCCGCAGAATTGACCCAGTCAGGAAATATGTGATAGAAGGGAATGGGTCATTTGAGAGGGAGCTTTGATTAATGGGAGTGATGCCGGAGGCGGCTGGTAATGCTGAAGAAGAGGACTTCGGGATTGTGTGTAAGTGGGGGAGACAGACAGAGGAAGTGAGAGAAATATCATTGGACGACTAAGAACAGAAAGACAATTGAATCCCTCTGAGGTAATGGCATTTTGCAGGCGCTAATTTAGGATTAAGGAATGAATATCAGTGGTGTAAAATCCTCACTCTCTCTCTTTCCTTGTGTGTGTGTATGTAGCATCACTACTGTAGATGATAGGGCCAGAGGTGCTTCTGATCTTTGCTGGAGGCGGGGCTGCAGAGCACTGTGTAATCCCAGCGCTGGCCCTAATCTCTAATCTGTACCCCTAATCCAGGGCTCCGGGATGCACTGTGTGTGTATGTGCGTGAACGTATGAGCGCGCGTGTCTGAGCAAGTGCAAAGGTTGATGCGGATATGTCACATGTGTATATATGAGTTTGAGCAGAAGGATGCGGTTGTGTGTGTGTCTGTGTATGTGTGTCCATATGTGGGTCCTTGTGTGAGTGTAATGCCCCAGTGAGACCGAGGGGAGTTTAGTGGTGGATTGAAAGGCCTAGTTTTGCCAGATGATTATGTAAGATCAACAACATTCCCACAACAAGGTCCAGGACAGTGAAGGTGAAGGCCAGCGTGCTGTGATTGGAACACATCCATCCCTGTGGAAACAGCGTGTCCCCACTGAAATATATTGGTGCCAAGCATCAAATGTCATTTGTCAACAAGGGTCAGCAGATGCACTAAGTCACTAGCAGATATAGCAAGTAAGTTTTTGACATGCTGCTGTTTGAGTTTTTAGTTCCGGCCACTGTACTAACTTTAAAGATACACTTCCTGGTTTTGTGAGAGCTCCCCAAATCTCAAAGCTCACCACAGGCCACAATTGATTTTCAACACATCAGGAGTGACCTGGGAACAATGTTGGGGATTTGCTGGAGCTATCATAAAATGTCTCTTTACACTGGCATCGTCTTTTTCTGCAAAACTTTTCCTCCCGTTTCTCCGAGTTTAGTTTTACTTCTCTGTTTAATACTAACTCCCCGGAGGCGTGAAAGGCAGCTGTCTTCACAGAGAATCTCAGCGAACAGTGCTCTTTAGGTGCGAATGTCAGTTTATACTCTGTCCTTTCTCTTAAGATATCCATTTGTCCTTCTTCCCTTGTGTCACTGGTGATTGTTTTCTCACCCTAAAAACTCAGATGCGTTAAAAAAACACCGTACCTGCAGAATACTGAGTCAGTGCAGACCTTGAAGTCGGCGGAGAGTAGGAGGCGATATGGGAGGATATGAGAAGAAAAGAGATGTGAAGGGAAGGGAGGGAAAAGACGGGAGATGAGGGAAGAGGTGAGAAACAATGGGAACAGAAAGGCAAGGAGAAAGGTACACTGTGACTAAGTGAAAAGGTGGATAGAGAAAATAGTGTACACGAGAACAAAGTGTAAAACACAGAACTGCAGAGGCAGATTGAGAGTACCTCTCAACCTCACAGCTTCACAAATATGTGCGTGTGAATGTTTGCACAGGTGAGCGTGTTTGTGTCTATATGCTCATGTGGGTGCGTGTGGGAAAGTGTCAGCGGGCTACGTGCGATAATGCATCATGTGACTCATGTTTGTGAGCGAGCGGAGGGCTGTCCCCAAAAGTCTGAAACCACTTGAAGGGATGCTGACAGGGGAAACACTCTGCAGAACAAATTCACAGCACTCGTTCTGGATATCTGCTAAATTGGTGAAGGTGGCACAATATGAGCACCGGCAGATCACAGCTGCTTTGAATCAGCACGACTTGGCACCGTGTGCTGCTTTGACAGATTATTAATGTTTTCAAACAGAAATCTGTGGTAAGCATCCGGAGTCATGTTTATTAATTTGCGACATTCATCATCATTGTTGGTGCATAATGAGACTCAGTGACCGATCAGATAATCAGACTTTTAATGTATTATTTTCTGAAATGATGAAGTATCTCTATCTGCACCTTTTTAGTCTGATTTATTGTTTCAGGTTGAACCTCTTAAGATGTATCACCCTGTTTTTAAAGGGGTCCCATTTCAGTTTCCTTAAGAAGGACCTGCATCCTATCATTCGACTTTAAGTCAGCCTTCAGTACAATAAATGTCCTGTTAATGTCTTAAATAAACTGTTGGACATGAATATTGATGCCTGCATATGACAGTGGGTCTGGAGCTTCCTGTGGAGGAGGCAGCAGAGGGTTATGTTCTCATCTCTGACCTCCCCAGAGTTGTGTCCTCTCACCTGGTTGTTCCCCCTTTGTCTATCCCAGCACATTCAAAACACAAGAACTCATTATAGATTTCAGGCCCCTTCCTAAAATCCCCACACATGCCTCAGGAGAACGCATCATTGATTCACTCATATTTCTTGGCACACACATCAATACAGACCACATTACCAAAAAGCAAAAGCAAAAATAGTTTTTCCTAAGGCAGCTCAAAAATTTTAAAGTGAAACAAAGCCTCCTACTTCAGGTTTGCACAGCCATCAATGAGAACAGACTCACCTCATCCATAACAGTGTGGTACTGAAGCATGGATGCATTAAACAAACTGCAGCGTGTAGTCAATGGATCATCCAGGATTATTGGCAGCCCACTATATCATAAACACACAATCAAAAGAGCAAAAAAAAAAAAAAAAAAGATTTCTGACTCCTGATTGATTGATTGTTTTACCCATTTTGTCTTCACAGGCAATGATGCCAGGACTCATTAATTAACAGGTCTAAAAATAATTACTCAGTGTACAGATAATTGTCCACTTTGACATGATGAAACCAAAACTGGAAAGACAAATACTGAAGGGATTTTGATTTGATTTGAACAACAACAACAACAACAACAACATAAAAATCTGTGCTCATCCTTATGAATAAGGATGTAGGTACCCTATAGGAATCCTATTGTGCCAAACAAGATGAAGAATGATTGACAATTGCATTGTTTGTGCAACATTTTCCTTATGTCTTTGAAATGCACACCCATTAACACACACACACACATACACACACACATTCAGGTGTGAAGGCACACCGTGCTATCTGAGACATCACACTTTATCTTCAGCACCTTAAATCAAATTGCTTGTGCACGTCTCTGTGTCTGAGTGTGTCTGTGTGCTTGTTCACAAGTGTTGTGTTTAGGCTGCGGCAAGGCTCAGAAATGAATCAAATGGCATAAAATATCTTTTTATCAGCTCAGAGGGGAAGTGTTTCAGAGGTTCTCAGCGTCAAGGTTATTCTAAGAAAATCTGTTATTTACTGGCACTCATCTCTTTAGCCATCCTCTCCTATTAAGCCCATGCTCAGTCCAGCAGGGAAAAAGGAGAAAGAAAAATGGTGCGTTTTGCAGCTCATCACTAGATACAATGTACAAACAGAATGACATGGAGAAGAAAAGCAGTCTGTCACAGTAGGTGTATGCTCTGGGTGACAAGCTGCCGTGACTAGTTCGGCTTTTGATGCGCCTCCATTACAGGGAGCCGAGAATAATTGTCAATGTATGTTATGTAAATATTTCATCGACTGCTGTGCGAAGCAGAGTCTTTCTGTGTTGCCAGTCAAGTGGTGAGGTGTGTCGGCGTGTCACCGCCACGCACACGCAGCACGGCGATAAATCAAGAACGTCGTCATTATCAGCCCCGCCGGGACGCAAATCCTGATATCTGCACAATGTGATTAAGAGACGCCGCATCCGGCTTTGTTAAGAGGTGACACTAGATCTATGGTCTGATAAGATAAACAACAACAAGGCGCGTGTGAGTGTGTGTGTGAGTGTGTGTGTGAAAAAGTGTTTAACAAGTATGTCAATGTTGGCCTCAGGAGGAGAGTCGGAGCAGCGGAGGGTCTGCGGCTGACCTCAGCTTCCTTCTGCCTGTGTGAACAGGAGATGACAGGCCTCGCATGTCAGACCCCGTGTGACCACCTGAGTTACACACATGTGCAAACACACACATGCTTACACACAACTCCACAAGGAGCATACATGTACATCCATACAGCACATTACATCACACAGCTCAGTGCACATCACTATACGAGTGTCCTGACGTGACAGAGGAGCTGAATATATGTGTCCCTCATTAGCGTTTGACATGTCACTCCGCCTATATCAAGGCAGTATGGACACAGGTGTGTGATTCAACGGGAATAACATGTTTATCCTTTCAACCAGACAGCGGGATCGTTCTCACTTAAAAGCCTCTTTGTCCTTCCCTTCCTCTCTTGCTTCCTCCCTTTCTTTTTTCATGCCCCCCCCACCTCCCTCCTCATGCACCTTCCCCTGCCTCTGCGTGGCTTTCATCTCATCGTTTTGCCCTCGCCCATCCTCGTTTTTAGTCCAACTCCCGTACGGAAGGTTTAATCATGGCAATTCCTCACCGAGGTTGGGGGGAGAGGAACATCAGGGGCGACGACTGATGTGGCAACCCCTGATGTTCGAACTGTTCTAACCCTAATGGGAATGACAGGGAGGAAGATTCTGGACATGCCATTCCGGCTCAACTGCACTAGCCCCTTGGTGTGTGTGTGTGTGTGTGTGTGTGTGTGTGAGCAAGCAAATTAAATAAATAAATTGAAGAGACACTTACACATACACTCACCTTCAGTGTAATAGAAGGAAATTTTCTGTGTACCAAAACCCCTCTTAGGGGTAATTAAGCCCACCATTACCATCAGGTTTCCCACCTTTAATAACATTAGCAATAAGACATGGGCACATATTTGCTCCCACCTTGATAATCATTTGGATGTTTCTTCCGTGCAAATCAGTGTGTGACTCTTCATCTGTGCGTAACAAGACGTGACAGCCTGCTCCTTATTGATCAATCAAGACCACCAGTCATTTACTTGACGTAACACAGAGAAAAAAAACGTGGCCAAATCTGACTTTTTATCCTCTGTGGTGCTTTAACTTTCATTAAATTCAAAACCTTATGTAAGAGCTACACCGGGTGTAATTAGGAAATAATAACACACTGAATATTCTAGACACAGCTGAAAGCACTTTCTTCTCGTCATTAATGTCGTTTTGGCTCACGAGCAGTAAGAATATCATCCAGGAAGAATATAATGACCTTAAACTGAAATCAGTCCGCTGAGTTTCTACTGAGCTTGTTGCCTGAGCTGAGCGTGTCGTCGATATCGAGCGACGCCCGAGGTTGGTCCCCAGCACTTCTCGGGATGCTGTGACGTAAAAGTGGGTGCGAAATAAAGGAGTTGTGAGGAGGTGACAGGGAACACAGGGGAGAAGAGCTGAGAGAGGAGAAGCAGATGAAGGGCCAATTATCAGCGTTACTGCGCTTCAAGTGTACTGGAGGGTTCAACAGTGAGGAAGAGGGTGAATAGATTATCGCTCTAAAATACACACACTGATGCAAAGAAAACGTATAGTGGTAAGAGTTACATGCCTGTGGATATCATGTAATTGCTAGTATATGTGTGTGTGTGTGTGTGTGTGTGTGTGTGTGTGTGTGTGTGTGTGTGTGTGTGTGTGTGTTGAAACCCATTACATGTGCTACTTCCACTGAGTTCCCAGTATGGGGTCTTTTCCAGGCTTGTTATACACACTAATTCCCTTATTGCTCACAGAGCGGCTCTCATCTAAGGCCTGTGCATGTGTGTGTGTGTGTGTGTGTGTGTGTGTGTGTGTGTGTGTGTGTGTGTGACTGCAAGGCATATACAAGGAAAGAAACAGGCTTAATAAGGAAACACTCTAATGAAAATTCACCACATCTGCCCAGAGAGAGAGAGAGAGAGAGACAGAGAGAGAGAGAGAAAGAAACCTGGCTCATATAATTGTTCCAAATCAATGTAGTCTCACACACACACATGCATGGATATAAAGTATTGTCTTATTCTGTCTGATACTGTGGGCTTCATCTGCCTCTAAACCTTACACCGCTCTGTCAGAAATACTTCCCTCCTCACCTTTCACTGCCCCCCCCCCGCCGCCGCCCCCCCTCTCACTTTCTCCTCTCCTGTGTGTCCTCTGTTTCCTGTCCCCTCATTAGGAGAGTGGATCTGTGCAGGTCTTGCACAGTAAGTGTGTCCTCAGGGAGAAGGGCCACAGAGTAGCCTTTTTTATTATTTGGACATAAGTGTGTGTATGTGTGCATGTGTGTCTGCAGCTTACGTAGAATGATGCAATGTCTGGCTGACAGGCCTGCTCTGTCTGACACCAGAACAGCCTGAGGCAAGACCTGCAGGCACACACACACACTGACACACACACCGTATGTACACATTACATGGACTGAATGATGGATAGTGTGTGCTTTTTGCAGGTGTGTGTGTGGAAGTAACTTTTTGACCATATCCAAGATCGTGTGGATAAACGGATATCTGCTCATACGTTCAGAGTCAGAGGCACGAGCAAGCAGAGCCCCACCTGATTACGAGCAGGAGAGAGAGGAAGAACGATGGGGGGGAGGAAAAGGCAAGGCAATCATAAATATATAAATCTACTGCATAAAGCATATACATGCATTTACACGTTTAGAGCATTTCTCTCTCGTACGAGGCAGGCTGTAGAAATATTTATGAACAGCAGCATGAGCCTGCTCTCTCTCTGTCCTTTCAATCATACTACCATATGTTTTCATGTCTGTTTTACGCTCTCTACCCTGTGCAATATAACCATCTGTTTCAATGCACCCTCTCGTTAACTAATGTACTGGTTTGTCCTCAACATGAAAGATCAGAGATCAGATGTTGTTCACATACATAAATTACACGTTTAAGATTCTATCAGCTGATCACCAAATATAAGCCTCTTTTATGTTGTGCACAAAAGGCTACAAATGTTACTGACTATTAAACATACCTTTCACATCGTGTGAAGATGTATCAGATTTAGTCATCTAGTGCTGAATATATATAGAGAGGCCACAGCCATAGTTGCTCTATGAGGACTTAGCCACAATGTTCATAATCCCAATGCTAACATACTGATAGTTTCAAGTATTATTTACCATGTTCAACATCTTCTTGTTTCTTGTTTTTTTTTAATTGCTGCCTTATTTTTTAATTACCCACTTACTGGTATTTATTTTTGAGTTACTGTTTACTGTTTGTTACTGCTGCTGTGACAAGTAAATTTCCCCTAAGGGCGATCAATAAAAGTTATCTTATCTTATCTTATCTTAGTTTAGAATAGTAGAGCAAAACAAAAAGTGCTGCTGAGGCCAATTTTAAGCAGAGGTTTTTAGTTCTGCAGGTATCATAAACCAATGCATACAAATTTTGAATGATGACGGCACTAAAAGAGAAGTCGAGGGATCACCAAAGTGATAACAACTCATTCTGCAACATGAACATCGGAACCAAATTTCACAACAATCCATCCATTGAAACATTTCAATTAAAACCACAAATGTCCTGCTGGTGGCGCCAAAGACAAAGTCACCAAAGTCAAATCAGATCATCCTCTGAGGACCATGAATATCTGCACAACATTTTCTGCCAATCCACAACTGTTGAGATATTTCAGTTGGAACCCAAGTGGTGGATCAGCTGACCTACTTGCTTTGACTGGTGGTAGAATAGCATCTGATTGACTCAACTAAAAAGCATTATATACTGCAGACTAACATGGTGCGAATGGAACAAATGCAACACCTGTACAGTGTAATACCCTCCAACACCAACGCTCTGCAACAAAACCCACGTTCGTGAAGCTTCTCATCTGTTCTCCAGACTGTGCTGATTTAACTTTGAAGCCATAGTTTTGTGGTTATCTTGCACTGGATTGTATTATATATTGAACATTGCACCTAATTTTTTTTTGTCTCACATCTTCTAAACGAACAACAACAGTCATTGTTGTGAGCACATGCGCCCTCGGAGGACTGTTCTGTGTAAAGCAGGGATAGACAGTGAATACAGCCAGCGAATATAATGAAATTAACAATCAATACTCTGCATTGTTTGTGAGCTTGTGTAACCCCGAGCGTGTAATAGCACAGCTTTCTGTGTATTGGCGAAAGCTTAACTGATCTGATGTCCAGCGCTGACTGAAGCAGCGTCGCACCTGTGCAGCCTCCTGCAGCAGCCAGCTTTCTGTTTGAGTTTTTTTTTTTTATTTGGTTTGTCTTTTTGTTCCCAATACTGTGGATTAAAATGAAAAAACAACAATCTCTCTTAATTTCTCTATCCCCACTAAGAATATCCATCATTTTCTATTCCTGGAAATTGAGATTTCTGAAAAAAAGAAATTGCAAGCCTTAGGCCATAATGAGGATTTGGGGGAGGGGGGGGGTGTTTTTGAAAATGCTGACTCAGTGTTTTCAGTCTGTCAACCTTACGCTACTCACAGCATGTCTGATTACAAGCAATGTTAAAGAAGCACTTTGCTGTTGCCTCCAGTTATCCCTGAGATCTCTTATTTATTCGGTGTATCCGTTTCCGTTTCTGCCATAAGCCGACTGCACAAATAGAAAACACGCAATCGATCGATAATCTCAGAGCAGCTGCCCAGGAATTACCATTATCTCTGGACAACAGGTAGTAATTCTGACCATCAGTCGCAAATCAGTAGCTCACGTTGCAGGTTCACATGCAGTCATTTGAAAACTGAGAGAAAGACAACAGAATGGAGCTGAGAAGAAGTGGAGCATTTCCCTGTTTGCCAGACGAGTTACAATGTGGGTGATAAAAAAAAAAGAGGGTGCTTTAAATATTTTGTTTGCTCTTGTCATATTTAGTTTGCAGTTATGGCAAATTTAAAAACAGAAGACGATCCAAACTCTGAAAGTACAGATACTTTCTCCCTGTGATTTACTCATCCTTCCAACTATACGACAGTGCTTCCTCTTCATGCTGATGTCGCTCTATAATGCCTTTGAGGGTGAGGAAAACAATGCTCCTATTTCTCATGTCTGAATAAAATCTGCATTTGTACAATATTCAAAACTAAAAAAAAACAAAACTATATTCTTCAGTCATGCACTCAGATTGGGAGAGAATGGACTTCATGCGAAAAGTTCATGGTGCAGAAAGAATTGCCATGCCAGGCAGACACGGTCGTGTCGCACATGGCTCACGTGTCAAACATAAAACAACTGAATTAAACGGCCCCTGTAAGCTCCGTGACACGCACACCTCGCAGAACGCAACACTGACGCTTTCGGCAGACGTGAGAGATCAGACAAAGGGACGGAGAGAAATGTGTCTAATGTGTCAGGAGTTTGAGATGGAGATAAATCATTCATTGCATATGAGATATTCAGGAGGTGAAATGTGAAAAGCTGATGGCTGTGTCAAGTGTGTGTGTATTATACATGTGTGTGTTTGTGACAGGGGGGGGGGGTCAGTGGTGAGAAACATTCGCTGCCAAGTGGTTTTTCCTCCCCAGACATCCACAGCATGTGGCTGAAGAGTGCGCTTACTGTACTGAGGAAGCACACAATGTATCAATGACTGGAAATGCACCTCCCCTCAGGACCACGAGCTGATGCTACTTTTACCAACCAACTTAATTTGTGCGCATGTGTTAGAGGGGCACTTTTGGTTACACTTCATCCACTTTTGGATGATTGAGAAACACTCATGTGGAGGGAGAATTCTCTCTCTCTCTCTCTCTCTCTCTCTCACACACACACACACACGCACACACACACACTCACACACACACACACACACTCACACACACACGCAGGTTTGTTTTGCTGTCCTTGTGAGGACGTTCCATTGACATAATGCATTCCCTAGCCCCTTACCCTAACCCTAACCTTTTACCAAACCACAAACTTTTTGTATTTGCAACCTTTAACCCTAACACCAAGGCATCCTAGTATAATCCTTGTGAGGACCAGGCAAAATGTCCTCACAAGACAAAATGTCCTCACAAGAAAGGTTGTTTGTCAAGAGTTGGTCGTCACAACTATAGCAAAACATGCATACACACACACACACACACACACACACACACCTCTGTTCGCTCTCCCTGTCAAACACATACAGACGCACTAATGCACCTACCCACGATCCACCTACACAATCTAACACACTCGCACAAATTCAAATGCATGCATACATGTGTGTAGCCACTGGTCTCATTGTTAGTTTTGCCCTCTCCGGGGAATAAATTAAACTGTAAAACCTTCTTTTTCCCAGCATCCACGTTTGTGTGTGTTTCAGTGCACACGTGGATTTGTGCACGTCTGTGTGTCTCCATTGATCACGACTGCATTAATTCATTCCTTTTGTGGCTAAACATGGCCTTTAGAAACGCCGCGCGGAGTGCCTCTCCAAAAACCCAGACTTCAATTGAGAGGCTCCATCCACACCTCGGTTTACACGCGCATGTAAACAAAGTGAGAGACGGATACAGACGCACACACAATCTAACACACAGGCACAAGTTTTCACAGTTCTTGTCATGTAACTTTCGAGCACTGCTTCTCCCCTACTGGGATGTTCAGCTGATAGGCAGCAAAGAAAGCTCCACCATCACTTTAAACTCCTTCACTTCCTCCACTCTCTGCTCCTGTTTAATCTGTATGTTACATCTCTGCCGTCTGAGACGCCAAGTAAATGCACCTAAATGCCAGCAGAAGTGCATCTTTATATTTGTCTATTCCTGCTTGTCCTTCAACACACCTGTCTCTCTCGCGCAAGTGTGCAGAGTGTGCTCTTATTGACTGTGCTGAGGCAAACCTCCGTCAATAAAAATCTTCAGCAGGGAATATGGAAGACAACATGTCGTGAGCCTGAAGCGCTCCATTGCCCACAAGACAAGACGAAGAATAAAAATGACACGAGCATGAGCTGCATCCTGGTGACTGTTTCCTGTTTTATAAAACAGCAACCGAGGACCGTCAAGTGTTTTGGGGCTTTGTGTTTTTCACCACTACCTGTTGCACAACATATGCCTGTGAATGTAGATGTGAGCTCAGGTTCATTCCAGTGACCATTCTGTCATAGTAAATATCCCAGTTTATCATATGGTAGAGTATTCTGCATAATATGTTGTCATTAAATGCTTGAAAACAGTCACTAATTCACCTTTGCCAACTCATATACGATGAATTTATTCTCTCCAGATTAAGTCTGAAGGCTGACAGATAATTACATTTTGAAAATTTATTATATCAACCTCTAACACAACACAGCCCTTTTTTTTTTCTTTCAGCATAATTTGGCTGCTCATTATAATCCTCCCGTGAGTTGCTCTTTGAGTTTCAGGGGAATGGCGGAGAAGCTGGGCTCTGTGGGGTTTTAGAGGTGGTCGTTTGTGTTTTACCATTGTCACATCTGCTGTAATCGGAACCCTGAAGGCTTCTGCCTATAACACACACATGCATGCACACTTTTGTTCTAAAAAAAAAAGGAGCCATAAGCATCACAGGGACCAAGGACACAGCTGTCGCCATTATGCATACGTGTAGCTGGTACATATAGAAATGCATAGAAGAAGTCATAACAGATTAGTGTAGATTCCTGGGACGTCTGTATTAAGCAGAGAGAGTCCAAGCAAAGGCTGCTCTATTGTTAACATTAGAGGCATTTAGAGAGATATTCACAATATTCACCTTGATGTTGCGATGTCGTGATACTTCTGCACCTCTGCATGTTTGTGTGTGTGTGACGAGAACAAGCCTGCTCGAGCACGAGTCTTAAGACGAAAATTAGGTCATTTGGCCTCATGGGAAAGTTAGAGTGGGAGAGAGACAGAGAGGGAAGGTTACGAGAAGGGACAAAAAAGATGATGAAGACAGAAAAAGAGAGAGATGGAGCAGAAAGGAAGAGGAGGATGATGGAATAATTGCTGTTGGGCATGATCCAGTTTGGGCATGTCAGCAGCACACACGTAATCACACACAGATGGCGCCACCCCACACACACAAACACACACACACACGCACACACACACAGGTCAGAGACTTATTTTGCAACCACTGTTTTGCACTAGTGGCCAACTCATGGCTGCTTCCTATCAAAGATGGCTAATTTCTAAACTCTCCATCCACACAGTCATGATCAAACTCCCATTTGTTGCATGAAGCAGACGAGTGGAAGTTTAACGTCAATCTGTGTCAGGAAGATCTTCGCAATGTGATGTTACAGCTTGACAAAAAATTATAGCTTTGAGATTGTGGCAAAATAAAATCAGGAGATATTTAGGCTCTGATGTTACAAAATGATAAACAGCTATAGATGTTGGCTTTACTTTTATTTTGACGGTCCAGAGGGCAGACAAAACAACATAAGCACGAGTTAAAAGGACTTTTACTTTGAAGTAACTACTGTGAATCACTATCGCAAACACTGCCAAAAGGCTTGGTCTGGGTCATATTAGATTACACAAAATGCTGCAGTATTTGGAAACACTACTAGTAGCGTATACTCTTATTTTAATCACGTCCCTGTTTGTTAGTTTTAACTGACTGCTGGTCCTCTTTGTTTCTTTTTCAATTTATTGAAGTTTGGTGAATATGGTTCTATATAACATAAACAATTCAGCAGACTTTGTTCAAATCCATCATCTTTAAGTTGTCATTGTCAATGCAGATCATGCTGTCAAAATGTCGAGGTAGTGCAGATATTACACTATGATTTCACTTCAGAGAAAAACAGAGTATTGATGCTGCTTGGTGGGTGGAGAGTGATTGCTCTCAAATAGACAAAAAAACCCAGTTGCTGACAATATACTGTAATTTCACAGTCTCCATTCAGTCTTCCGTGCAGAGGAGGTGCACAGTGAGCGCAGACTCCGTAATTAGCCCGAGGCTCCTGCAGGCGCCTGTACACTCTGGGCTGTTTAACAGTAAGCTGCTGTGCATCTAGCTATGAAATATTAACCATGTCCTCGAATGGGAACTTTTCAAATGACTCCAACTGCATTGTATGACTGTCTTTTCATCACAATCAGAGGGAGATGATGACGGGGGGAGGAGACGGGAAATCACCGTCCAGTCATTGTGGTCAGCGTCACACCCGTTTTCTGAATGAGCTACCTCAACGCTTTGGGAGAGTTTAGAGGAGTGATTGCGTTCTGCGGCTGAATCAGAGCCTCAGAGGCATCGCAAAACACACAGGCAGTAAGCAAGCTTTGACTAACAATGATGATAAAATGAAGAATCTAATTTTCGAGACGAGAGCACGTTATTAAAACTCGAGGAGATGAATCAGCCACACACACGCGCGGATGCACACACACACACACTAAGGCTATAAAAAATAGACATAAATAATTCATAGACGTGTAAAATTCCTATGCAATCTCCATTCACGCACTGACTCATTTAACATGAGGAATATGTTCGTATGAAAAGTTACATCAGCTGAGGAAATTGCTTATCTACACTTTGGTGGGATGCAGTTTTTGTGCAGCTAATCCTGTATAAAAACGACTTCACTACATATAATCACAGCTGTGGGACCTTTAGGTCAGCCTGAATGACCATTGACGTTAACCTTAACCAACCAATTTACAACAAAGTGTTTGAACTTACCAGTCACCTCTATCGGTGCTGTCAGTATATGCTGCATTATAAATGAACAAAGCAGGAGGACAGCATAGAAGCCAAGCAGAGAGCGTATTGATTATAATGCACTAAATCCTTTTAAGGCCTATATATCTCAAATGCATTCCTGGAAAATTCATAAAAGGGAGGATGTAAGAAAGTAACTGTAGGAGGTGCGTTGAAAATGTGAGAGGAAGGAGCAAAGAGGTTTGGTTTAGGGTGAGAGCAAGCGAGAAGGAGAGAGCAAAGTGAAGAGGAATGAAGAGCGAGCGCCGGTGCCAGACAAAGAGGAGAGCATTCAGAGGAGGAAATAAGACAGAGAGGAAGATGACAAGGAAAGGGAAGAATGAAAGATGGAGACAAAGCATGGGAGATGACAGATGTGAGGAGCGTGAGGGAATGAAAGTGAGAAGACTTCCNAGCGTTCTTGGAACAAGCTGTAACTGTATCATTCAGCCTTAAGGATTGCCGCCTGTTGCAAACTGGGGTTTAAACACGGGTCGATTTTGTCCTCAAGCTGTGCCACGAGACCCTCTGCCCCTATACGACATAGACTAACTGCATTTACGCTACAATCGTGGCCTCACATAAAAGGAATCACATTCATATACACACCGGCTTAGACACAAAAACAGACAGCAATAGACTCTATAAATACAGTGTGGAGGTAATGTTCATCGTGTAAAGTAGGCGGATTAACTGGAACCAGGTCAGAGCAAAGGCAGAGCATGTGCTCTAGCTCTTCTCCTATTTAGCAGCTTTTCTTGCCATTTTTTTTCTTCCTTGCTATTGCTTTTCTGGCTCTTTTTTTTTGATGAGGTAGACTGGAATGGTTATCTGCTCCAACCCCACACGATCCTGCTCCCCCACTGACACTTGTTTCCCATCTTCTCAGTACCACGTCTCTTCAGAGGCAGAGCACAGAGGCCACCTGTCACTGTTTCTGAGGATTTTGTATTTTCCGAGCGGATTATCCATCAAGCTATAGCAACCTATATTCAATTACCTTGTTAGCTCAGATGACAAATTATTAGGTTGCATGTTGCCGATTTCTCATCAATGAAACTGCAAACTTATGACTTTGTGCTTCGTGATGCAACAGATGGTCGTTCTATTTTGGTCTTTTTGTACAAGATGGGATTTTCAGAAAAGACCAGTCTTCTGTCTTGGAGGCATTTTTAGATCCTACCTGGGTTGCCTAGGCTGGTACTGTGTGTACAAGCATCTGCCTTCAAGTGAAAGTAAAAGATTGAGGGAAAGATATCGCAGCTGAGCATCTATTATCTATTCAGAATCTGGCTATTTCTTGCATTTTGAAGGCTTGATGTGTGTAAGCAATCGATGGGACGCCTAATTGGACGGAGTGAGAAAGAGGGAGCAGAAGACAACAGGGGAAGTAAAGAAAAGGCAAAGGCCAACGAGCGAGGAAACGGAGATCAGATTAGATGAGGACGATGTGGAGAGATTTTTTATTCCATGAGTCGGAGTAAAGAATGCACTCCAGCAAAGAAATCTGGCTTTGTTTGGAGCCACCTCAGTATTAAACTCATCCATCCTGAGCGAGAGAGAGACACACAGAGAGGAGGGAGGGAGGGAAAGACAGAGAGAGGGAGAGAACCTGTGTCTACAGAGCAGTCATCTTTCACCTGTAGCTAGTAGAGATCTTGGCTTGCATAATGCAATGTGAGGATAAAGCCTCCTTTATGACCAGCTGAGCCAATAAATCCGGATCAGTTCTGACCTCTTTTTATCCCCCTCCTCCACCCCAACCCATCTCCTCCCTCTCTCTGGTTGTCTATGCTATAGAGCGGGCATGGAATATCAGCTGCTGAACTCTCGACAGCCCACAAACTCTTCCCGACTCCTATTTCTGTCTTTGCTTCTCGAAGCGGCATCACAAAAGTAAAGACTATATTCATCTCTCGAATCCATTCGTTCAACCAAAGACGAGAAAGCGGGGACACTTGACACTTGCCTCCCCGTTGGTACAATGAAAAAAGCATCGCAAAAGTACCTTATTTTCCCAGTATGTTTAATTGCCTGTATCCGTCTCCCTCTACGCCAACCAGTCCCTCTGGTGCAAAGTCTCGACCATAATTGTTTTCAATTAAAAAGTGTCGTGCCGCAGCTGTCGGTAGCTCGCCTTAGCTGTATCACTATTCAGGGGACCGGCTACCAGAAGATGAGGGGTAGTAGTTTTGGCAGCCGTCGTCATGATTGGATAGGGAGACACAGTTGAAGGACTGATAAAGCAGTGGCTTCTTGGATCCATCTTTACAACAGCTTGGGGTGTTATGTAAGGGGTGATGTAGCCGGGGCTGGTGGAGGAAGAACAAATCATAAATCCCAATGAAAAATATAACAAGCAAGCAATAAGTGACTGTTAGTCATAACAATAGCCTTGATACTAATGTTATAATTACTTTTTCTTTCTATTTTTTTTATCACCAGCGTAGCAGTAAGCAGGATTACGCTCGGTTGCCGTTTATAGTATTTTCGGGGTTTCATTTGTACCTTTTATGTCATTTTCTGATCTGTGTCCTCGCTGCTGTATGCTGGCCCAGATTCTAGCCCAGTTTCGACACTTTGTTGCTGAACTCAAAGAGACGGTGAACCAGCGCAGCCGAGCGCTCCGAGTTCATCTCTGTTCGCTCCAGGAGCAGCATGAGGAAAAAAACCCCAATTAACAGGTGACTGGAGTATGTTACTATAGTGGGCTATTTGTAGGACAGAAACCTACGTCAGGATGGCTTCACTGCCTCCTCCTCTATGTTCTGAAATTCCTAATAAAAGGCTGCTTCACTCCTTGGCACAACAGACTAATGACAGAGATAAATAAGGAGAGAAAGATGACAAGACACAGGAGGGGAGGTGAGAGATGGCCTGAGAGGAAAGAGAAAGGTTACAGAGAGAAAGAGACGGAGCATTAAGAAAGGGAAGGAAGAAAAGGGGAAGAGGAGATGGAGAAATGACAGATGAGGACTTAGAGACAGAGACTACATCATATAGTGACTGTGGTAATGAATGCAACTTTAATGAAGTACTGTTTCTCTCTCTCCGTCTCCATTGCTCTTTTCCCCCCTCTAATCTATCTTTTCTTTATATCACCTCTCTGTTTCTCTACCTCTTTCAATTCCTCCTGCCTCTAACACAGGATAACTCATTAGTAATTCATTGTTTTTTCCCCCTATACATATTGACAAAGCGCTGAATACTGGTTAATTCAGCATCCTACAACAAAGCACAGGAAAAAAAACAACATCTTTTTATCTGTGTGATTAAACTGCTTCCAAAGTCAATGTATGAATCCCTCAACCCTTTCACTCTGTAGGTTTCAGAGCAGGAGTCAGGTGCCTCCTGAGCAAAGGTCGGCAATCAATAGCTGCGTTTTCTCATCCAGCCGTTAAAGGTCATTTTAAGTGAACTTTTGAAAGACTGAGAAGAAATTCAGTGTAGATTAGACGTGTTGTTATCACCTGGGGTGAAATAAACAGACTTTACATCATGAATGTAAAATGAAGCTGCACATGTCTGAATACAGAACCAGCAGAAATGGGGAAAAAAATCTTTTCACTTTGTTATTTGATTCACATGCTACAACCTTTCAAGGGGAACGAAAGCAATATTGTGGAGATTTCACTGACATTTGCTTTCTCCGTTCACCCTCTGGAAAACAAAACATTAGCTTGCATAAAAATGATTGAAAACATGATGAATTTTCTTAATAGCACGTAGAGCTTTGAGTCTCTAGCTCAACACCAATGCGTACCCTCGTTTAGGCCCATCTTACCCTGATCTGATGGTGTCGATTTCATGAGGATTTCACGAGGGTGTTGTGTGGCTGCATTGGTAGTATTGATTCATTGCTTTAATCAGAGTTTGTAGTTTTGGTTTCTCGACGGTTCGGATCTGGAATTTACTGTCCCACTGCAACAGTTTGTGTGTGTGTCTGTGTGAGAGAGGGCTGTTGATGTCTCTGTGTGTCGGTATAGTAACACATGCTGAACTTCTTTCATTACCTCCGCCAGTGAAGTTGGTTTGATGCACGTGTTCTTCCATCTTTGTCTCTCTGTCTGCAGAATATTTCAAAAAGTTACATGGGAATCTGGCTCAAATTTGGTGAACAGATTCCTGGCCCAAGGATCAGATGATAAAAATTTGGCAGTGACCTCGATGCGGGATTCCTGCCATTGTAAATGTTTTGTAGTTTTTGCAGCTTAAACTCTAATATTATTTCATGTGATGCTGGGAAAGTCCAAGAACTAGATATGTACAATACAATATTGTATAGCCTCCAATTTTGCATATACAATGAATTACGGTAAAACTCTCTTAGGTAATAATCTCTTGAAAAGTTTGGTAGTAAATACATGAAACAGACATGGTAACTTCACTTTCACTATTTGTCAGCTGTACTTGGAGATATTAAAAAATGGACAGCGCAAAATTTTGCAACACATTAAACATTAAAAGTCCTAATCTTGAAACTACTATATGAGTTAATTAATGAATATGATGCTTGAAAGTCTTATGTTAGCACATTTGTGGATTTTGCTGTGTGGCTCGCCTCCCACTAGATGATAATGAAGAGTCATATTTTCCTGACAGCACCATTTTGAGATTTTCATTTTTCTGTTTCATTACGCCCGTTGATTATATCAAGATGATACCCTCTATCCAGTAATAGATGGAAGGATGGATAGAGAAAGCATGTTGGGGGTTCAGTAGGGGACAGAGGGCTCAGCTGGAGGAGGCAGGGAGCAGATGAGAGTGTGAGAGCAAGAAGGCAGAAGATGAGCAAGGAGGGCAGGACATGAGAAACCTCTGGCACCAAACTCAGCTTAGGAAAAAAAAACAAACATATGCTGCATGTGTGGTTTATCCTGAAGCTCATTCTTATGTAACATAGGTGGCATATGTGGGGAAATAAACAAGGAGTGCTTAATGTTGTATGCTTCTAAATACAACTTTTACCAGATTGGCTAATGTTGCCAGATCCTTGTCAACAACAGCGTTATCTCCAGACCCCCGGGGCACATAAGGATCATTACTGGCCACCAAACATGGTGGCAAGGAGTGATCACTGTGTCACATAACACGGAGGGGCTGAAAAGTCATGTTGATGGATTGATGCACCTCTTAATATCCTACAACCACCATCTGTAACCTATCCTGGCTGCTGTGATGGAAAATCTCTGTGGTGGTGGACATGGTGGTGCAGACTGAGGCTCCAGCCTGTGCCGCATAATCTCAGTGGGAAACATTCAACCACACAGGAATCAGAGGATGTTTACTACATCCGCTGTTATCAGCTATTATGATATACCATTACAATATAATGGGATATTGATGCCTCCACTGAACCAGCATCTACACAAGTCTGGTATTATGTTTGATATTGATGAAGTCACAAATCTGTAAAAACATTATCTTTCATCCAGGGTTGGATAGGCTGTGCTCTTTCTCTCCAGCACTGACCATGACAATCTTCAATTGACAATCAATAAGCAATATTCAAGTTTTAATATTTGAGGTTTTTTCTGTTTTAAATAGTACATTTCCTTCAACCTCTCAGTTCAGACTGCAGTGACTCAACTCACCGGGCATGAGAAATATGTGGGCTGATCGATACCACCAATGTTACTGTAAACATGAGCATCACTCGTCCCTTCCATCTTCACCCTTTCTTCTGCCTCTCCATTATAAAGGCATTACTGGAAATCTATTTGTATTGCATTAGTGTTGTAATAACCGCATTCATCTCCTTTCATGAAGCGTTCGGCAATCAATGAGAGTGACGCTGAGAAGGCCGGCGCAAGCAGTCAAAGCTCACTCTTCCATTTAATTGAGTTCAAACCATGGAAAGGTGAACGCTTATAGATCTTTGATTATGTGACCATAAAAACCATGTCAGCTTTTTCCTATATACTGAACAAATCCACCCTGCTGGTAAATTAAAAGTATGTGAAACTGAGAAGCAAGTCAGCAGAATAACCTTACTACTGATGCTCAGCTTGTTCAACAGCATAACTAATTAGACGCTGGAGAGTGAATACCTTCATCAAAGCTTCGTCTCTAAATTTGTTATTCTAATGGTAGAGCATGTTGGGAAATGCTTTTTATCTATCATTTCTGCATCTGCTGAAAATACAGAGTTAGAGTATAAACAAAAATGTGCTATATATTCAGATTTTCTATCTAAAAAAATCTAACCTAACATTTAAAAACCTGTGGTTTCACACCTGAGTTGAATCAAAAAAGTAATCTTTGGCCCTTATAGTAACTTTTTCCCAAAATGTAATCTGCTTTTCATCAGGTATCCTGCTAAAGATGACACATCACTAAACAGACGTGACCAAATGACAAAGGGCTCAAAGGAGGTAAAAGCAAGCAGATTTCAATTTAATTCAACTCCATGTTACATAAAACCACACGTGATCAAAAAAGTGTTTTACTTTAAGATTATTTCCAGATCTTTCCCTTCGCCCGTTAATATCCCGCCGATATTCTTCATCCTCCAAGCGAGTGCACATCAAAGGTCAGCCGGCTGAAATTCTCCAAAATGAATCCCCGACTTTTAAAAGGCAGTGGGTTTAACTGTGCAGATGAAGGTTATAACCTGAGCTGCATCTTCCGTTCTCACCAAAAAAAACAAGCAAAAACATAAAGTACACACACACACACACACACACACACACACACACACATACAAATGTGGCATATCAGTGAAACCACCTTTGTTTGATTATGTGCTCGGTGTGTTAGCTTGTCAGTTATCTGGCATGTCCAGTGAAATCTGAGGAGAGCAGATTTTCTTTTCTTTTTTTTTGCTACAATAAAAAAAAACACACAAATGATTTGAAAGCCTTTTGTCCTTTAGGCTGCTGCCTTTCCACAAACTCTAAATGAGGTCTCGAGAGATGAGTTCAAACATGAAATGCTGCAGCTTACAGGTTGGCTGAGAGGACAGTGGCTACGCAGAGGGAGGGGAAAGAAAGGACACATAGATAGATAGATAGATAGAAGTACTGGTACCACCAGGATGGACCGATCTGGCTCAAACCCTCATGTTGCTGCACGTTGTGAAGCCGGCAGCTCAGCAGACAGGTGTGAACTGTGAGAGATGCTGCACCTGAAATGTTGTCTGATAGAAGGTTCTTTGCCTGTTACATAAAGTCAGAGCTTTTCTTTCCCATCCAAAGGCTAAAAGCAACTGTTGTGGAAATACAGAGCGGCTCTCACAAGTCAAATGAATATGTGAGCAACCACTTTTTTATTTTTGAACTTTTATTTTTTTCTCTTGCCTGCCCCTCTTTTGTCATCCCCAGCCTCTTTTCCTCTGCCACTTTGTTCGCTTTCTTGGTTCAGCAACCTCCTTTAGTCTCTCTCCGGGGTGCAGTAGCGTAGTAGCCTACACTAGATTTCCTGTGATGTGTTCTTTTCTCTCCTCTGCTCCCCTCGTTTATCAAATTGCACAAGCTCAAGCTCATATAAAGCAAGTTAATGAGGCCAGTAGGGGGGTGGACTCTGCTTTCATTGCAAAAATGAAACATGATAACACTCTCTGTTGTGGTTTTAATATACACTTAATCTATTCTAATATGTTTATATACAATTTTTCAAACTGTACAATCACCTCTGCTGCCACTTTTTCTGCTTCTCGAGCATTAAAGCCATGCTCTAAACACACTGTAGCAGCTCACTGGATGATCACTTATTCCGAATGTCCACTTTAAACCTAATAACACCAGCCTCGACTCAACTAGAGCCTGCAGTCGATATTGCTGACCCAGTATATGGGGAAAGCAAAGTGGCTGGTGATTCTGAACTGTTTAATGCATAATTAACAAGTGAATAAGTGAGAAAGCTGGATGCAGCTTCACTGAAACAGGCAGCGGAGGGAGAAGGTGAGGAGGAAAATGTCAACATCTGGCTTTGCTTTTACTTCAAAGAGGACTATTTTTTTTCTGCCAAACTGTGACAGAACCACATGATACCTCTGTTGGACAGGAGGGGTGGGGGGGGTGGGGGACTGTAACAGTACTGTAACTTGCCTTAAAAGTGAAATGTGAGTGACCAACACCATAAAACCATAAAACCATCTTTTTACAGCAATGCTATAATTACTGTATAAATATAACATAACATAAAACAAACTATAAAGTGAAATATAAAAATGACAATTTGGGCAACACTAAAGTACAATAAGTTGGTCGCAATCACTCAGGTTTCTTTAGGTTCAGATGTAGAAAACACTCAACAAATGTAACAAGTCATCCGTCACTTATAACCGACTGTATCTAATTTAACTTTCGTCAGGATGAGCGACCAAACACTTTTTTCTCTTCTCTGCCATTTGGAGATTTTTTTTTCACTGCAGCTGTTTTACGCGCGGCGGCCGCACAGCGCGCGCATCCTCCTCATCCTCCTCTTCCTCATCAGCATCACCACCAGAAAACATCTCTCTTATCTCCTCATCAGCCGCTTTCTACCTCCCAAATAGTCATCAAATTGACTTTAGTTAAGGCGAAATTCATCCACCAGGCTTTGACTTACCTTGAGTTGTCGCGGCTTGGAGAAGTGTGGGTGCGTGTGTTTGCAGCCCCCCTCCTATCCAAAAATGGAAACTCTGGTCCTAGTTGGTATCTGAACTGGAGAGGATGAAAGAAACCGAGACGCTGGTAATGTGTCTTTGTTGATGCGCGGAGAGCGTCAGAGAGGTGAAGTGAGCGCAGCTCCTGCTCTGGCACGACTGTCTGCTGCTCGGTGAGAATTAGTTTGCTTGTTTCTGACTGCCGCCCTCCCTCCCACTCACTCTCACTCACTCACTGTCTCCCACCCAAGAGAAATAAATAATCTTTCATCTCCCTCCTCTCTGTCTCTCTCCCTCCCTCTCTCTCTTTCTCTCTCTCTCTGCATAGCAGGTGGGCATCTTTGAATAATATGAGATCATTATTAAAGGCTGCTGGAGGTCCAAATGTGCCCCCCCTCAAATCAAATATTATTATGGTGAAAACTAAAGTGTGTGTGTGTTTGTCAGGAGAGTTGTCTCCGGCTGTCCGGTGTGTGCAGGCAGAGGATTGGGAGTGTTCGGGATTAAACCTCGGGATTATACCTCGGCATTCATCATTTCATCTCACACGCTTGGAAGCGCACTGGCGGACAATGACATCAGTCTTTGGCAGGCAGGGACAAACACACAGATTCATGTGGGAAGGGATGGAGAGAACGACTGGAAGGAGAGATGAGAGAGGGAGAGGAAACCTTTCACCTCTTATTGATTGATGCACTTTAATCTAATGCTCCATGCAAAACCTGTCAGGCTACGAGCAGGGCAGGGAGGGTCACCTAGGTGAGACATTTCCAGGGTGAGCATGGACGCTTGTGCATATGCAATGTGGCCGCATGTGGTCCTGTGTGTGTGTGTGTGTGTGCAGTGGATGCATACACATGGCCAAGTTGGTGCATGTGTGCCTGCATACTGACAGATGGCTACTGTAATGACGCAGGAACTAACTACTGGGTTTCTATGTGTCTGTGAGGTTGCATGCCTGTGCACATGCTTGTTAGTGGACTGTGTGTGCCCCTGTGTGTGTGTGTGTTTGTGTAAGCAGAGAGAGAGGGAGAGAGCAAGTTGAGTTTGATGCAGAAGCAACAGATATTCTCTCTCTGTTTCTCTAACACACACAAAAACACACACGTCTCTTCTTCTTCATTTGTCAATCCCATGTTAATGATGACAGTGTCCACACGGCTGGACAGTCCTATCCTGAACACGCAAGGTCGATTGTAGTTGGGGCATGTATGAGTGTTGGTAGTGGTGGCAGCCATGGCTATATTGAACCCTTTGCCTCTCTTCTGCTGTCTTCTGGTTGTCTTCTCCATCTCCAGCATAAGACAAGCATGAGCGGAAAGAGCACAGTCGTCTGCATATTGCAGCACCAGGACCTGCTCTCTACAGAGTCTGGTGGATGGGGATGGTTAGCGGATGTATTAGGACAGTCAAACCTGAGAAGGACGTCTCACTTTTTACATTGTCAGATGCTTTGAACAGGTCCTGATGTTGCACTTTGTGAGGATCCTGTCAATCATTCTCCTCTCCTCCCTGACTCCAGCCTGCGGTTCAGGCACAACGACTCTGTGATGTTGCTGATGATTCTCTGAAGCAACGCCTCAGCCAGGGCTTCACCGGCAGCACAAAGGAGTGATAAGCCCCTACTATTGCTGCAGATGGCCTTGTCACCCTTGTTCTTAGAAATGACATCGATGTTTGCATCTCTCCGTCGCTCACACACATGAACCCTCCCTCCTTCAGTAGCTCAGCAGGGATATTGTTAGCACCAGGGGACTTGTTGTACTTTCACACATAAACATGCACACACACACACACACACATGCGCACACGTGCACGCACACACACACACACACAAACTGTGTGGCATTATGATTTTTCCTTTTTGTCCAGGTGCTTACAGTCTGTTCCCGCAGACATTCACGAGAGACCTTGAGTCTGCTGCAGCTTCCATTTGCTGAAAATACATTTGTATAAATGTGTGTATAAGTGCGGTTTGTGTGTGTGTGTTTGTGTGGCACTAGGAAAAGAAAAATCCGCATCAAGTCTCATCAGCGATGGTTCTGCACTGGCTACACCCTCATCACTGTGTATGTTTAGGCAAATTGTAATCAGATGATTTAGCCTGAACTTTAGACTGATACATATCTTGTATGTTCAGGTGGTGAGGTGGAGGCAAACTGCAACCAAAGATATGATTGAGATAGATGTACAGTGACATTCTGGAAATAATACTCTACTGAAGCGTCATACTTATAAGGGCTGTTTTGGGCTGTATTGGATTGCATTATAGTGTCAGATGTTATTGGTAGTGTCAGATGATCCTGTTATTGTGTCTCTGTATTTGACGGTCATAGAAGTAATCAAATCTATTTTTTGTTTTTTTTTTTGTTTTTGTTTTTTTTTAACAATCCTTCCAATCAACATTACACATCCTGATACACAAATTTATTTTTTGGGTCCTTGGATTGGTTATTTTTTAATTTGATACCTTTAAAGGGGAAATATCTATGGTGAAACTGTTGGTGGTGTTGATGGATTTTGCAGGAGGTCACAGGTCAAAATCCATTGGTTCAACATGGGATTTACATTTTATAAACTTATGTTTGTTATTTGTTAAATAATATAATAATAATAGTTATAGCTAATAATTATAGCTCTCTCAGAAATGTAATGAAGTATAACAGTTCCTTCCGAATTGTGGTGAAGTAGAAGTATAAAGTAGCAGAAAATGGGAAAAAAGTGAAGTACAAGTACCCCAGGAATGTACTTAACTACAGTACTTTTTACCACTGGTACTTGAACGATCACATAACTTGTGTGGTCATGGAGAAATGGACATTGTTGACGCCACTGCTGACATCAGATCTTCTCAACAACCTGGTACGATGCAGATAACAGGTGGGTTTGGCCAAAATAGCCTCGGAGCAGAACTTCCAGCTGACAGGTGCAGAGGTGTGAGATGACCATTGTGTTTCATTGTGAATCATCATCATGAGTCACTGCATTTGTAACGATGAGCGCTGACCTTCACTTCAACGAGTGCATCAAAATTAAGCTGGAAAACACGGAGAACTTCCGCTGCTGGACAAACCCTTCTTCCTAGCGCGACGGAGAGAAGAGGTCAACTAAATTGTGCCATTAAAGCTCACCAGACGGCACAGCTGTTGAGATAACAGTAAAACGCGTCGTAGCTTTGAGGACTCGGAGCAAACATCCCTGTGCCAAATGTGGCATTCGGAGCCGGCAGGCTTCAAGGCCGCCAGCCATCTAGAAGGAGGGCTCAGAGCTCTGGCTCTCCTTCACTCACTTTGTCACATTCTGCTTCCCCTTTCTCTCTCTCTCTCTCTCTCTCTCTCTCTCTCTTTCGACTCATGCTGTTTTATCTTCCATCCTCTGCTTTCTCTGCTCTCCCTTTCTGCCACGCTTGGCCTTAACTCAGTGAGTGTGTGTGTGTGTGTGT
>JBBMOC010000011.1:11492768-11517862 GCA_037975185.1 Centropyge bicolor | reverse complement strand
CGTGTCTGCACAGTCCGTCATAGAGAGACAAATAATACAATAATATAGAATGATTTCTCCCACATGCTTAATGTAGCATAGGAGAGTTGGCCTTAATTGGTGCAGCTATATTTGAGTTGTAATGTAGGACGGGCAATGCCTCCTTGACTTCAGCACTGGGGAAAAATTTGCATACCTTTAAAAATCAATAGCCGTCTGAAAAACAAATTTCGCCAGACATAATGGAATTAGGATGAAAAGGGGAAAAAAGAAAGCAGAGAACCATGACTTCAGTGGATTGTATTTCATTAGCCAAGTCTTTTAGATCGGACCTGGGTCATGCTACAGCTTTCCATATTTTTTTTTCTCACAGTGGCTGCATAAATGGCAGGAGAACTCATTAAGTAAAGGTTGTAACAGGCAGGGGCAGCGATTGTTTGAAGTTTCAGCTGGATGCATCACTGTGAACGCTGTCGTTAATTACCCAAACTTGTGAGGAGGAGACGATTTCAGCGTTGGCCAGAGGCCAGCTTCCAGGTGCTATTCTTATCCTGGGTGATCGATGATATTTCTTCAGCTGTCTGGGGGGGTCACAACTCAGACAGGGGTTACCAATTAAGAAGCAAAATAACCTTTATTTCCTCCCTTTTTCATTTAACGGACAGGTTTTAGTTTTATATGTGATGTTTTTTAAATGATGACTAAACACTGGGATGTAAAATTCATTATTACCAATACCAATTAGAGTGTAGTTACAGAGTGTGTTAAAGTTTATTATAAAGCTTTTTGTTTGTTTATATGTTTGTTTGTTTTTTCCTTTTCATGACATAGTTGTTGTGAAGTCTGTTGGTGACCTTTTTTGTACTTTGTAATTACTCAATATGTACTGGGCACCTGTAAAAAGCACACAGTGTAATTTGGGTCTACATCCCCATTAAACACAAATTTGTTACCTCCTTGACAAAAAACGAACAACAAAGCAAAATAAAACATAATAAAACAAAGGAATTCTCGTCCATGGAAACACTGGGATCAGAGAGAAATGCAGGAAAATGTCTGTGTCAGGTGGCAGGCAGTCCTCTCACTCAGAAGTGAGCTACTGTACATGTTACTGGTAAGCCCTCTTCCACAACTAGGTTGATTATTTTAAGCTCTGTGAGATTGATTTTGAGGCCCTGTGGGGGCCCGTGTGAGTGAAAGCGAAGGTGCACAGAAACCGAAAAAAGGAGGTGGAATAAAAGTTACGATCACGACGAAGAGGAGGGGCAGGAGAGGTGGTCTCCAGATTCCTGAGGTTATTAATAAGAATGTGTCTTCAAGGACACTCATGATGATTTGGGTCACACTATTTCCTCTTCCTCCTGAGGTGTACCAAGGTCACACAAAAAAAATGGCCCCAGAAATCTCTCTCTAGACTTGAATTAGGCTGCCATTTTTAGGGAACAATAATTCTGGATGACTGGAAATGGCAAACTATTTGATATCCTCATAAAACACTGGCGGGTTTATAATCAATTTCTAGACATGTCACCTCTCCTTGCCATACTGGCAGGTCAAACAAATGTGTTGTGAGAAGAACACAAACAGAAAACCAGCTATTATATACCATCCTTGGAGATGCTTTATTTTCTAATTTAATTCATCGCAAAGCTCCACACTCTACCACAAGTCCACAATTCTTCCGCAACAATCCTTTTCTCCTCTCTTAAACAAGGTATACATCCACTCTTTCTTTGCTGTTGTCTCTCTATGTGAAGAGGACCTTGCCTTGGCCACTTATTATATGACCAAGGAAGCAGGATGTTCGCTGCCGCCTACGGAGCTGTCTGTGTGCATGTGCTCACAAAGCTCTGCAGTTTAATGGCGATTGGGCCTGAATTCCTTCATAAGAGAGGACAATAAATACCGTACCTGTGGGCTGAGCACCAAATGTATTTCCTCGCCAGCTGTGACATCTGCTCATTTTACACCTGCTGCACTGAGCTTTCAGATTTGACTTAATGACATCTCCTCCAGCTCCGGGAGTGTTATTAAACATTTCTGCTCAGGTGAGGTGCACTGTTGTGTTTACTGCTGCCTGTGGAAAACAAGCTGATGACACCAAAAGATGCATCCAAACATGATGGAGAGCAAAGTGTGGGACTGTGTTTGTCTGCCATCTACTGGTCGAATGGAGTCACAGCAGGAGAGGAGAAAAGACTGAGGAGAACGACTGATATGTGGCGAAGAAATGGTGCGATAAAAACAACTATTTTATCTAATGTAAACTTCTACCTTGTTCCCTTATAAAGATTGTAAGACTTTTAAAAATGTTACTGGGACCATAAATCATAAACTCTAGTTCAAATGAAATTATTGAATAAACTTTTTCATATTAATGCCGAAGGTTAAAATAAAGCATTTAGCTTCCTGGTAAACTTCTTCACTTTTAGAAATGGAGCGGATAACAACACTAGAAAGGAAACATTTAGGAGATCCAAACAAATATGGATTTAAAGTTTGCTTAAAAAAATACCAGGAAGAAACTTTTCCCATGTAGTTTTCCATAGAAAATTATAGTAAATAATAATAAATCTGACAAAAGGTTAATTTTAGTATAGATAAAGCATTTATTTCGCGTTTAAGTTTTCATTAATGGAAAAACAGTAAAAACAAGCTTCTTGCAAAATCACTGGCTGGTTAAACGTTTCCCAGCATGCCACGGGCGAACAAGTCACTGTTCACCTATACATACACAAAATAAAAAGAAGATGCACTACTAAAATTGCCCGATGCCCACACTCGGATTGTCTGGCACAGTTTTCACACCGTCAAAATACGATGGTTAGTATTTTTTGCACCACTATATAGAGTTCATGTTCATCCACTGCGCTACTTATATGTCATCTCCTTCCTATTTCCTCATGTGGGCGGAAGCTCATTGTAGAGGTCACGTGCCGAGTGCTCGTCACTCAACCAATCACCTCGGGGAAGGTCTGAGACAAGAGCCAATAGTCTCCCTTGCAGGGGGTCACCTGATGCGGGTGAGCGAGTGAACAGAAAATATGGGTCATCGTGAGTGGCTCTAGCAGGAGAAGCTTGGTGGCGCAGTTTCTCAGCGCCGCCAGCGGATGCGGCGCTCACTGACTTGGAATCGCTCGCGGCTGGCGGATGAGTGCGATGTATGAGGTGGGGCACAGCTCCAGAACCCAATTCAGACTACTCTCCCCCCACATTTTCATTCTTATACTTTAATTATTATTTATTATTATAATTATATATTATAATTTTAATTTTATAATAATAATAATTTTCCCATTCCCTACTAATTACATGTTAATAAACATTAAAGCAACCACATAGTCATTATAGAAGAGTCAGCACTTGCCAACTCAGTTTGAACTGATTTATGATTTTGAGTTTTATTCTTAATATTAAGGATGGAGTGTAGTGGATCAGACTGTCTGAGGTGAAGGGACTGAAAATCAAAATAGGGCACCAGCAGGAAGAAAGTCCTAATGTGTTTATGATGAAACTACGAAGCCAAAAGGACATGGGCAAAAAAGAAACAAAACAAAACAATTATTTGTCTCTTAACTATTTTTGTCATTTTGTGTTTGGTGTCACAATAATAAGGGCCAAATAGAATAAAACAGTCAATGAAAGATTTCTAAATGTCTGAAAATGACTTGTTGACCCGGGGTCATTACTGCAGTACAGCCCTCATAAAACAAAAGGGGTTCATGTGTCTGTTTGTCCCAGTTCCAGGGGCTTATCGAGGTGTGTAGTTACCCTTAGAGTATGATCTAAAACAGAGAGGCACAGAGTTAAAATCTCAGACATCATGATATGGAGGACAAGGGAAGGGTTGAACATAAGGGCAATCCAGTGACCTGGGCTTGTAGTTAGCCTCTTCCAACATTAATCCCGGACCTTTCTATCTTTGTGGCCGGGGATTGGAGCTTCTTTTTCAGCATCCCGTTATTTCAATATATCTCAAAATAAATCTGCATATATTTATGATGCATTGTGATTTTCTACCAGTTGCTCTTTAAGGACAAATAAGGCAGTGGTTCATTGTTTCTGCAGGACATAGATTTCATCTTTTAATCTAAAACAAGACTGTTTTCTTTAGATTCATTAAATTCAGGTATTACCCATAAAGTATCATACCATGATTTGTAACCTGTACACCTGCTCTGCACAATCTTCTTCAGCATGCCACTTCAGATCCATATCTTAAATAGACGTCTCGCCTCATGAACCCTAGCGCAAGTAATAATCCACCTGCCACAAAATAAAGAAGCTGAATCTGTGTCAGGGCAGATAGCTGGTGAACTGACCATGACCCACTTTGTTGTAATTATGTGATGGATTTGTTACATAACTGTGATCCCTACCTGACGAATGTGAAGGAAAATCATAATAACAACAAGAGGGGTCAGGTCAGGAGCAGAAAACAGTGGCAATACCTCAACCTAATTAGGTTATATGGTGTTTATTAGAAGACTAATTAAACTGTCACTGTAATTTATGTATTTCAGGATAGATTTACATCTGTTTTCTTTTGTATTTTGGTTGATACTATAGATGACTGATATCTGATGATTGATAAGAATCATGAACCGTATATCCACATTAAGTGTCACTACTACAACATTTAATAAATGTTATGAAACACATATAATAAAAATGATTATGGATAATAATAGTATCATTTTTAATAATAATGACAATAATTACAGCTGTCAAACTGTCATTTCCAGTGTCTCTGGTCATCAAAGAATTATGGGCTCTTTGTCCCCACTTGAGCTTGGTAAACATGTTTATTGACTTCTCTGAGGGCACATGGCCACTCACATTAGGAACAGATGGGAATAATGGGAGCATCAAAGGCTTAGATAAGGATGCTAACCTTTTCATTCAGGTAGGACAGAACATGCTGCGTGCTGACCCAGCATCAGACACATGTGATTACTTTTAATCATCAAATTAAATTCAGAATTCATCATTATTTGAGTTAGTTAGCTTAAGTTAATTTGATTTAGTTTTTATTTCATTGGTTTTTAAAAAATGTTTCTTCATTGGATTGGGTCATATTATTTGTATTATGTATATTATAATCATATTGATTATTTGATCAATTCATCATGAAGCACAAACAGGCCCTCCTGCTACTAAATGTGTCTACAATAGTGTCATTTACTAATTTGACTTCAAGATGTCACTTTTAAAAAGACTCAGAGAGAGACTCACTTTCTAGGAATTTGATGCACCTTCTGACTGGAATCAAAACATGTGGCAGGCGGACCTCTCATGACCTGAAACGTGTGGAATCTATCACATGGAGCAGTTTTGACCGGACACACATGTTCAGGGGTTGGGGCCGGAGTTGTATAACACCACCACCACTGCCTGCATGACAAATGGTCGAGCCCATTTTCTTCAAGATGACCTGTGAAAATTAACACTGCACATTCATGCACATAAAACAAACCCACACACTCTCTCTATCCGTGTGTGTGTGTGTGTGAGACCACCAGTGACTGAAAAAAAAAAAGAAGTGCCCCTTAGAGGTAAGTCACAGTTTGGGGTGCTCACAGGAAATCTGTTGATATAATATCTAGTGCTGTCAAATGAATAATTTTTTTTGGCTATTGATTAATTTCAATTAATCACATTAAATGGCATTCATTTTTAATCGCATTCATCTTGCATGAGCAAACAGACTCAAGAAAGACGGGGAAGAAGAAGTCGGTTGACTGCTCCGTCTTGGGTTTTTTTGTACTTAAATTTCCCACCGAGGGCCAATGTGGTGTTTAGTGTCTTCTATATATGGTTGGTTGGTTCCAGGGCTTAATTTGGGCCGGATCCCACTGGAACAAGATCCAGATTTTGACCTCCCAGATTTTGATCGGCACTCATTTGTGTCTGAGTGTTTTGATTAAATTCTGAAGTATTAAATTTGGACAGCTGTGCCCTTATTGAGTTTAAATCACTTGGAAATCTCACTGTACACACAAAAATGAATGTAAAAACTGAGTGAGAGTGAGGAAGAGAGAGGAAAGTCAGATCACGTCAGGCCACACCCACACTACGTCTGAAGCGGAAATTTCATGGCCGTCGCTCAAAGAGAGAGTGAAGGGACGAGATGAGTGTGTTATAAAAAAATTTACCCCCCATAAAGTTGTCATGAAGTAGAAAATCATCTAATGAGACTAGAGCCATTTTTCATACCAGGCTGTAAACATGTTTTTGTCTGCCGTAAAGTTGGACATTTGGACATAGGGGTCAAATGTAAGTGATTCCCTTTTGGAGCCTGCCCCTAGTGTTTATTCAAGGAATTTTCAGGGATTTTGAGTCATTCTGTGCTGCAGATGGGTTAATTACGTTAAAATCTTTAATCAGACAATCAGGAACACTTATATATAATAGTTATAAAAACAATTCATTGCAATTTGACAATAATTTACACTCCAGCAAACTTGAACATGCTGTGTCAAAACACAGCATCTACACAGTCAATAATAGGTAACTAATACATGAGAACTGCGTGGAGATGAAGAGAAAGAGAAACTTATGACCAGTTCATCATAATTTATAATGCAGCACAGTGAGCTTACACATGTTTTAAAGGGAATGAGAAAGAGAAAGACAACAGTGTAGTAGTGGCCCACTTTGAGCGCTGCTGCAGCTGCCATGTGATGTTGTGGACTGAGGTCTACCGGGGCAGTCAGGTGGATTAGGGTTTCCATAAAAGAGGATGGGACACTGTTGATCATTTCAGATATTCACAGAGAGCAACAGAGGAGAGTTGGAGAACTGTGTGGACACGAGAAGAGGAAGAATCTAGAAATTAAACGTCCCCTTACTTGAAACAGAAGACACACGTTTCTTGGATTTAATGTTTACGGCAATCAGTCTCTTGACAGTTAAATGCATATTGTCGTCCCTCCACGCTTCAGCATGGCCTCCTTAGT
Source organism: Centropyge bicolor (assembly GCA_037975185.1). Taxonomy (NCBI): domain Eukaryota; kingdom Metazoa; phylum Chordata; class Actinopteri; family Pomacanthidae; genus Centropyge; species Centropyge bicolor. The sequence continues at coordinate 11,510,924 of JBBMOC010000011.1, read as the reverse complement.
GCTGCAGGGCATGCTGCTGTGCACGTTGGCGGGCTGGACGGTGAGCGCCTGTGTGCTGAAGAATCACACTTTATGGATTGAAAGGCATGACTGTTCCCAGTGTGTGGCTGTCAACACGACTATCTGCAGCGGCTACTGTTACACCCAGGTGACAACTGCTACACACCCTCTCACACTTTTCATTCAACTCTTCATCTGGACATTTTGGTTTATGATGCAAGAAGGGAGGAGTACCGTGCAGATTAAGTGATGTTAATGTGGTAATACTGATTGCAATGCTGAACTTTAAGAAAGGGAAGTTATGTCAAACATACTGCACAACAATTTATTTTGATTTGGCATCTTAGGTCTTCTAAATTGATTTGGCTCAGTTTGAATCCTAAGCATGAAGCTGAGATAAATAACACAAATTTCAAATTCAATTTTGTGGGATTTTTCTGTCTTCCCAGACTCCAATGTCTCTTTGGAACAAAAGCAAATAAAATCCACCACTATTGCAGTGAAAATAAGATATTCCTTTATTAGTTCCACAACAGGGAAATATACAGATACAAATAGCCTACTGCACAAATATGGCCACTCCATATGGAAGAGAAAACAGAAACACATTCATAACAAAGCCGCATAAAATCACTTAGATTTAAGACTTATATTTGGGAGTGTCTTCATTTCACAGAGGATTTACAAAATGTGTCCATACTGCTAAATAAAAAAACAAATTTCTACCGAAGTTGTGGATAAAGTGGCTCACAGGTATAGGAGGCCTAAGCACTGACTATCCTGAAAAACAATTGTGCAAAATTTGGATTTTAAGTACAACAGACAATTGTACCAACTTGTTGCTGCAATGCGACAAACAGTTTAAAAAGCATTGGATTATTCATAAATGTGAGTGTAATAAATGTCTCATCATTGGAACTTGCATGCCTTCCCATACAAAATGTGGCACAAATATAATTATGATGTATTCCACTTGTGTGCAGCCCTGTACCTCAGCAGGCACATCGCTCAGAGAGGTGGTGAAACTGCACCCTCTAGTGTCCAAAGTCAACAACTACAGCAACATTGCTGCAGGAGAGATTTATTTATAGGGGTTGAATTTCCTTCATATTCATATTTGTTGGTTACATGTGAATGAAAAACTCAACTTCAGTGGATCTAGATAGACTGTGAAAGTAATATAGAGATGTTCTATGTTGCAGAATACATTTAGATAAAAGTCCTCTGACAGCCTGTCTCCTCTCTCTCAGGACACCAATCTGCGGGGACGCTTCGGCAGGACCTTCCTGATCCAGCGCAGCTGTGTGCCTCAGTCCCTGGTGTACCGGGCGGCCTGCGTGCCGGGCTGCCCTCAGGATGTGGACCCGCAGCTGGTCTACCCTGCGGCGCACCGCTGCAGCTGCAGGCGCTGCGATACCCGCACACACCGCTGCGTGCGCGCCAGCCCGGTCTCTTCTGAACGGTGCAGCGCGACCCTGGGCGGGGTGGAGAGCCACAACCAGCCCGCTCAAGAGACCTGACACTGTCAATGCACATGCATGGCGAATGATCCAGCTGCAGGACTTGATGTAGTGGCAGTGTTTCTGTCTCTTATGTTGTTGTTGTTGTCTGTAGTTTTAAACAAGATGTTGCAATAAAATAGTGTTGTGCATATTTGTAAACTGTATTGCCTGTGTAAGTGAATTGAATGACAAGGACTGCATGTAAATAAACAAGTCCGTCAAAAGTTCATTTGCATATTAAATAAAGCGCCATTCCTGCAAACAAATGGTTGTGCTCAGTGCATTAGTGTGTAAGTTATCTATTAGAGAGTCATGCACCACGTCAGAGCCCTGCAACAATTAAATAAAGTGGTCTGATGAGTTGTGTTATACAAGTGAGTGAGAAAAAGCCTCCAGCAAGTGTTGCATCAGGCTCACCTGGTTCAGTAGGTGTGCCGCCACGCACGAGTCCGTTCCACTCCACGCAGGAGCTCCTCACATTGGCCAACAAGCCTGATGAGAGAGTCCCGGATCTGCTGCTCTGTCCGCTCATTTATTCATCCATTCATTCATTCTGCATCTTTGCAGAGGGAGAATCTGCACACAAACCTTCTGATGCATTAAAGCTCTGACTTCATTTCAAGGTAGGCTCTTATTCTCATGCATCCCTTTATGTGACTGTTTCAGTATGTTTATTAAAGAAGCAGGGCAGGCGTGCAAAGTGAGCAGTTTTTGTCCAAAGCAAGTTCATTTGTTTGCAACTTTACAGAAGTTTCAGCTGTGGTACATAAAGCTCAAATAAGAGCTATTGAATAAAATAATAGACCCATAATATTATATAGGAGCACCAGTTTTGATTTGAAACGAGAAATGATGAAATAGTGGAAACCTAACATCTGGCAAAATCATTTCTCCTTTAAAGTCTATGCCGTTTGCTCAAAATCACAATTTATATAATCGCGTCGATAATTGAAACGACCACTAGGGGCGCTGTCGAACTCAACCTGACACTCACTTATGTTATTTTAAGCAATTTAAAATTTTGAGCGAAAAAAGCCACATCCTCACTTAAGTTTCGAACCTTCGAGTTTCTTAATGAAGAGCTTTATTATAAAATAGTTTTTGATCATTGATGTGAATATGAATGGACCTGGAATGCAAAATCTATTTGTCAACACATGAGTGAACATAAACACAGTCACAGTGGTGTCATCTAGCCAAACTGCTTGACTTTAATAAGATGTTAGATTTTTAGAAATGCATAAATTGACCTTTTTTGTTGGAGTTAATTTTGACCATTGCATGAGTGTCTATTTTTGTGAGGCTTTGGACAGAGGAACTAATTCCCTCACACAGGGGGGCAGGTGTATCCTTGAAAGCTGTTTGGATTGTGGCTTGATTTCTTCATGGCGATGACCGACCCCGGCTCCATTTCTTGGCCGGTGGCGCGGTGGGTGGGGAGTGATGTCTGATTTATCTCTGGATCCGCAGGGCTGGACTTGCCCGTATGTATATATAACCCTGGGTATCGTTCTACTCTTGCTTTGCTCAGTGTCTCTTGGGGACTCTCAGCCTGCTCTGCCTCTGCCCTCCTCCTGCTTGCTGACCAACTTGTGCACCCACAACAACCAAGAACCATGGCCCAGCAACAACAGATGAGGTATGAACCAGCTTGGTCCATCGGAACAATACAGCAGACCTTCCAGCATGATGCAGAGAACAACATAGGAATAAAGCATGCTCTGGATTTTAAATCATTTTGTACAGTTGTCATCTGTTGCTTCTCTTCATCTGACAAGGCCAATCATAAAGCCCCCTGCACTTATGTGTATGTTGTGTGATTTACTCTGTCGACAAGTTATTTTTGGATGGTCAGATTCCCAGAAGCAGTCCCTCCATATCCAGTTCTGATGCAATGCTAATGCTTCACATACAGTACACTCACAAACAGCACAATGTGTTACTTTGCTGTACAGATAATGTCATTGATCTTATGCTTTATGTGACCAACTTTGTGTTGCTTCAGTTCAGTTTCGCTTTTCTCATCTAGCCTAACATTGCCCCGCCTTCCTCCTCTTGTGATAGAAAAAAATACCTTTATACTTAATGTCTGTTGTGACTTGTTCCTCAACAGCCTCCCAGCCAAACTGATTAATGGAGGGATTGCAGGCATGGTGGGAGTCACCTGTGTGTTCCCAATTGACCTGGCCAAGACCCGCCTGCAGAACCAGCGCAGCGGGCAGCAGCTCTACAAAAACATGTGAGAACCACACCCAGCAAAAAGAAAAGATCACTGATAGTTTGTCCACACCTGCCTTTCAGGTGTATTTTCAAAAACCTGTCCTTTCACTTGATTTGAATTGTAAACTTACAATGCAAATTCTTTGTTAGTCGACTCATTGTCACCTTTCAGCAATACCTTAAGTAGGTTGTCAGTGACTCAGTGACAATGTAGATTTATGTCCAAGTATTAAACATATTAAACATCTCAGTATTAGGTACCTTCTTTTTTTGTGACTACAGTCCAACTATTCTAGCAGAACATAATTTGACAACCTTTCAGTGACGAGTCTTCTTTTCCAAACCCTGATTGTATTGGATAATACTCACTTAGGTATGATTGCATAAGTGTTTCCTATGAATAAGTTCCATACCTAATTTGTGTTTTTGTTTCCTTCAGGATGGATTGCCTAATAAAGACAGTTAGATCTGAGGGTTACTTTGGCATGTACAGAGGTAAGGCAAGTCACACTGTATCTGTGATCAGTGGGTTGATTTCTTTAACAGACGTCTTTAGATTTGTTACAGCATCTTTTTTTATTAGAGAAGTTACATTTTTCACAGTTTATTTTATTTATCTCTACTATGCAAACTACTAGTAAAAGCGTGTTGCTTACTGAGAGTCGTCGTGTGTATAAAGAATTATCTTATCTTATCTTATATTTAATATTATATTAATATTTAATATAATATTTAATACAATATTATATCTTATATAATATTGTTTCATCAGGATTAAATTTGTCATCCTTGTTGCAGGTGCTGCAGTAAATCTCACCCTGGTGACCCCGGAGAAGGCAATCAAACTAGCTGCTAATGACTTCTTCCGCCACCTGTTGAGCAAAGACGGGTGAGTATTACCACTTGAAAAAGACACAATGCTGCAATGTCAGGCGTGGTTTTTTAACTTCATCCACGTGTTCGTATGTGTCTTCAGTGGCAGGTTGACGGTGCTCAAGGAGATGTTGGCAGGCTGTTGTGCAGGAATCTGCCAGGTCATTATCACCACACCCATGGAGATGCTCAAGATCCAGCTGCAGGATGCTGGCAGGCTGGGTAATTAGCAGGAAGTCAGCACAACAGATTGGCATCAACTTGTGGTTTGGTGGTTTTATGTTTTGCGCCCTGGTGAAATTACAATGTTGCCTGTATCTGCCAGCGGCCCAGCAGAGGGTCATGCCCAGCGTGGTATCGACTCTGAAGATGGGCGGGGCCAATGCTGTCCTCAGCCGTTCGTACAACACCACCCCGGCGTCTCAAGTCATGCGAGTGTCTGCCACACAGATCACCAGAGAGCTGCTGAGGACCAAAGGAGTCACAGGGCTGTACAGAGGACTGGGAGCCACACTGATGAGGTGACATGGGATCTGATCCTTGCTCTTGTTCGACTGGTTTTCCATCTTTGGGTTGACAGTCTCGTCCTGCTGTTGCCTTTTCAGAGACATCCCGTTCTCCGTCGTGTACTTCCCTCTGTTTGCACATCTGCACCAGCTCGGCCAGCGTTCACCCGAGGACCCGTCTGTGCCCTTCTACTGGTCCTTCATGTCTGGCTGCCTGGCCGGATGCATCGCTGCTGTGACGGTCAGCCCTTGTGACGGTGAGTGATGCTGATAGCTGGTCAGTGATTTCAGTACTGGACGCTGAACATCAGTATACAGACTTTATTTCTCAACTAAAATGAGTTGTGTATGTTTCGTGCAGTGGTAAAGACCAGGCTACAGTCGCTCAAAAAAGGAGCTAATGAAGAAACCTACAATGGAGTTGTGGACTGTGTCAGGTAAATCACCCATACAATCAGTCATCAGGGTTCGTATGATTGACACTTTTAACTTGCTAACCCTGTACTATTTCTTCCCCTGCAGAAAGATCCTGAGAAAGGAGGGTCCCGCAGCCTTCCTCAAGGGGGCCAGTTGCCGCGCCCTGGTTATCGCCCCACTCTTTGGCATTGCCCAGGTTGTGTACTTTGTAGGTGTTGGAGAGTTCCTGCTGGGGTACACACCCTACAACATCTACTCTGCATAAACAAGCTGTTTCCTAGCATTTCTGCAGCCTCATTAAATTACAGGCAGCTATGCCATGGGCATAGCCGTGGACCCAGCTCTCTATTACTGTGTACCTTCTTTTATTGTCAGAGGCTTTCAGAGTAAAATGCTAAAGGGACCAGAGAGATGGCGTTTCATTTCAGAATGGTTTCAAATGATGCCTTTAGCACGACTGTCTCTTAAATAAAGATTTAAGAGAGTTGAAACTTGCCTGTTTATACAGGCTTCAGCTGAGCTTATTACAAGCAAAGGATGACTTCTCTGACTGAGGGACTTGATAGTCCAACATATATCAGCATTTCACCCAGACCAGACTTGACTCTTCTCCTGTGGCACCAAACCTTTGCTCGTTTCCTTCGATGTAGCCTCCATCCTTAAGTGTACCTTGTATTAATTACCCTTCCCTGTAACCCCCAACCTCCCATATTGGCAGCCACTAGGTGATTGCTGTTACATGGTGCTGCATAAAGAGCTCAGTAATAACAAAGGCAGATAACTGAAACTTTACTTGAATAGCTTCAATCCTGTTTTAAAGGGTTACATGTAAAACTGGGCCATGGATTTTTCTCTCTGTCTATGTATATAGTGTATTTGTTTATAAAGCAGATGTGATTGTTAAATAACTTCTCTCTTCAAATCATTGTCCTACATTGTCCTCTAAATGACCTGGTTGGAAAAAGATCTGGAAAAACGAAGTGGCGTCTGGAAACATTTGGACTGGCTGTCCGTCAGGATGCTGTGCAGGGATTCTGTGTTGTATCACTTCCTGTCTTTCTGTTTGCCTCCTTATCTACACTGCTTTATAGCTGGTCACATGACTGTCGCTGATCGGATGTGCTTTATGTTGTGGTTGAGGTGTTTGGGCACTGTGAATCTCTATGGCAGCATATACAGCTCTGTTTATGTGACAGGCAAGCTTGAACTGTGCAGATATAAGACTCGAAGAGGCCTTCTTCTTTTGTGGTGAAGGAAATGTCTGATCGTGCAGAACTAGACTGATGATGGCTGAGACTTTATTGATGGGATGCACCGTGCTTTTGGGACCAAGTATTCTGAAAAAAAGGGCAACATGACCTTCACATACAACTATCTCTTAGTTGACTGTGGTTGTCTGACTGGTCAGGTTTTCTTGCCAGTTCCAGATACAGGAGCCTGCACGAATATATCACGTTAGTAGTTAAGAAGCAGAACAAAGTGCAATGTTGGACTGCACTATCTCTCTTCTGGAAAATCTCATGGGTCGAAGAACGTTTAACAATTTTACCGATGTAAATATTTATCTGTATTTTTTCCCCCAATTTTTTCAAAATGCCAGTTAAACTCAAATTGAGGGCAGTTCTAACGTTTCAAGTGTTTCAACCAGCTGAGAAGATAATTATTTATTTTTCAGTTCGTTTTGGAATTATGCTGTAAATACAGATTCTAAATGCTGAATAAATTTTTTTCAATGCAGTGTTTACTTGTGGTGTTTGACTGTAAACTACGACAAAGGTGGAACTCATTCAGTCATGTATTCTCAGGTAGGTCTTTTGGAAATGGCAGCAAGTTGACTGTATAATGCTTGTTCTGATGCAAGCGTAAAAAGTCTTGCCCCACTCGTCTACACATGCATCTCTGGCATGGATACATCAGTGGCGGTAAAAATGCTCATGCTGCAGTGTTGGGGTAACTCGACCCTGGGTAGTCCTGAAGCCTCTGCTGCATTGCACACATAACTATCCCCTCAAGTAAATATTCAGCTGTCCTTTAAGCTCAAATGCAGAAAGATGAAACTCTGGCATGAAACTCATGCGACTAAACCTGGAAACTCACTTAATCGCTGGCTGTATCAAATACAATCAGCTGGGAGGAATTATAAAATAAATCACTTTACACTTTGAATGTGTTTCTGAAACGTAGCTGTTTTAAAAGGCTACAGGAGTCATTTTTATTCTTCACCTGCTTCTTTAAGGCCGTGCATTGCTTAAACATAACTCGCATCTCGAACACACTTCCTCATACTGTATTTTTATGCACTACAGCCAATTAGTGCTAGCTTTCCCGGGGATCACCTGGTTCCTTCTAAATATACACAGTGCCTACAACTACAGTATACACGGCTATGTTTGGAAATCTACTATGTATCTAACTGATACTTGTGCACTGAGGGGATTCATTTCTATGTTGTCTTTCTAAGAATCTAAAGAGTTTTTGACCTAATTAATAGAAAAAAAATCATGCTTTTATGCTGCACATTCTGTGATGACTGACACTGTTTTCATACGAGATGACAAAAGCATTAGCCTGTGTAAATTATCTTTGGCGAGGTCTGGAGGTCGTATTGAAGTACTGGAGAGGACAGGAAGTGTGTAGTTCTATTTGTGTATTTTCAGAGCCTGAAACCCTGCAAGCAAGAGGAGTATGTGACCAAGTCTGTGTGCTTAATGGCGGAGTCTGATGCTGGTATCACAATCAAGAGACGTCTGTTATGCCAGGCTATTTAATATAGGAAAGTCCCATATAAAGCTATTAGGCAGAATCCACCCACCCACCTTTTAGTTATCTGGATGAGATCGCTGCATAAAACCTACAATCCCCTCAAATCTTGAATGTAAAAAAACCCCATTTTGTCTTGTTATCAGCAAAGTCAAACAGATAACTCAATAAACATGCTACTTGGTCCCAGGGAGGCCCCGAAAGCTATGATTTTCCTGATACAGGTCTGAACTCATTGCACTCCTTTAAAATGCTGTATTTTACTTTTGAACTTGTGCAGTCTATGTGTCTTATTATTAACTTTATTATGATTACTGTCATTATTCAGTGGGTTTTGTTTTCCGTTTTATGTTTTGCATTCTCTGTATTCTACTTTCATCCTGATTATTTTAGCTTATATTTACTATTATTATCGAGTGGGTTTCATTCTCCATTTTATTTTCCATTCATGACATCCTATCCCAGTTTTTTTATGGCCATTCATGTGTTCATTTTGTGCATGTAATTTCGTTGTTGTAAAGCAACTTGAGCAATTTCAGCATAGCAGGAAACGACTATAAACAGAACGTGTAAACCTCTGTAATGAAACACGACACAGGAAGCTGTAAAACTTTAAAAGCTTTATTAAACTTCAAACACCTATCTTCCTGAGAAGCCTGGAATGGTATTAAAATAAATTAACACACAATCAACTACGAAAGGCTCGACCGCGTACAGTGTCTTTTTTTTACGTGCACAGTACTTTAACGTCTCCAGATTCGCTCAGACAAATAAAACTGAGGAACACAGCAACAGCTTTGTGGATTTAGCTCCTACACTGTTCCCACTTCGTCCTGTTCTAACTCACCAGAGCCTCTGAAGTGTGTCGCTCCTCAGAGTAAACACTACCTAATGGCGTCCCAACAGCCAAGTGGTATTTAAGCTTTTGTCGTCTCCTCAATAACTACACTGAATTAAAAAAAGTGAAAGCAATATTGACCCTGGCTGGTGCGCCACATGGCTTGATCATTTGGACGTTAACAGACAGTACGATCATTGTTTCAAGTCGTCACAACAGTTTTTAGTACCAAGAGGCTTTTGGGATAATTGGCAGAGAAATTGCTGCTTTCACCACTTCAGCTTGGCCGAGACGATGCTTTCAAATTCACCACAACAATAACAGCGAGCTCAGCCATGTGTGCTACTCGGCGAACGCGCGCCACCGTGACTTGCAGTCCAACATCTACAAACATATGTACACTTTTGCTACACTTGTTCGCTACAGACAGCCTGTTGCTCGAAAATAACTGGTTATCAAAGAAAGGCACGTGAAGAAGATGTTTTTAGTTGTGTGGATTTGACTATTGCAAACTGTCATGACTACGACACTGTACAACTACTGCAGGCCTCTGTCTACACACGGCTTGTTAAATAGGATCACGTCAGCCACAAATAATGTACAACTAGGAGAAAACTCACACATATTTACAAACCAGATTCCGGACACTTGGAATAAACCTGACAGAATTAACAGTGGCCTCGTTTAACCTGGACAAATGGAAGTGGTTCCAGTTTGGGGGCGTGTCTTTTGAGAGGATACAGGGGTTGGTTTTGTTGTTTTGTTGTGGGTGGTGTACTTTTAAGGCACAGAGGGGGGAAAGAAGTGGAAGTGGGAAGAGATCAAAGACATGTCTTAAACAACTGAATTTTACAGCCCCAGCATCTATTCTCAGATGACCGGCTGGTATATGTTTAGCCTGTAAACATGTCTTCATCTGATCTTGACATACAGCCAGAGACTCGAAGGTACTGTTACATAAGAGAGCATATATATTGCAATGAAATTGTAGAAAGTGGTATTTATGTCACTTGGTCATTCAAGCAGACAAGGAGCATTTCCTTTGGGACAAAGAGGGAATTTGGTTTGTAGTTCAGCTGGTGTGGGACCTTTTTTTTTTTACCATCTTAACCAGAACCATGCCGGTATGTTTTAGCTCCTTAACTATGAATCATGTGTTGACCAAAATATACATTTTATGACAGATTTTTGTACTTTTCCTGCTGCTCCAGGCAGATTTTCAAATAATTCATTCATTACAAGTTTGATAGAAAATTGGTGTAATCCAACATAATTAACATTTCTTGAACACACTGGCATTGTGTGCAAAAATGTTAAGTATGCATGATTAGATGCACATGTACTAAAATGTGCAAACCATTGGTATTGTATAAGGAATAGTTCAACATTTTAAGAAACATAATTTAATCACTGTCTTGCTGAGATTTGGATGAGAAGATCAATAGCTTTGCTTAGCAATAAGATGAAACAGCGAGCCTGGGTCTGTCCAACAAAATCCACATAGAAAGGTCTGAAAGTTATTGCCAGCTTGTCGCCAGTCTTTGAACATATTCCCCAAAATGTAGAACTGTTCCTTTAAGATCACTGCAGATTTTCCTTGCAGAGAGCAACCTGTGTTGATTGTACAGTTTATACTGTTGTGTATGAGGAGGAGCACTGGGGCTGCATGATGGATGCATCCTAAAAACATTCGCTGGCCAGTCCCAGTCTCGACAACCCACTCTGATCCCACCAATCAGGATCCCCTACGAGACTCCAGACAACCTTTTTTAAGGCTGCGGTGTCACATAACACAACATTGCTGTGCTTGTGTGTCTGTGCGCGTTGGTGTGTGCGTGCACATTTGCGTGCACAGATAAGCAAACTCAGCTGCTTTCACCTCAGATTGCTCTCTCTGGCTAAGGTTTCCCACAGCCGAGGGGTCAGTGTCAAGGCTGTGTGAAAAAGCACTGACACTACTGCGACAGTATGTGGGTAACATTTTGTTTGGTAGCCAAATGGCCATGAGAAAAAAAAAAAAAAAAAGTAATGTGAAAGATTGTCAGGTCAACAGAAAGTATACTGTTCCCACTGGGTATCTGAATGGTCTTATCAGAATGTTACGAAAGGTTGAGTTTTTCTAAAAATAAATGAAGAGAAAATAGAAGATCAGGCCGGGGAACTGGGTTGAGCACCATAGTGGAAAAAAAAAGTTTGGAACATGGTCTGTCTCCTGGGTCCCTGGATGGATGATGGACAGAGGTTGACATTTGATCTGAAGGATGTACAGTCTTTTGGTGCTGGGTACAGGAGCGGTGAGGGATCCAGCTTTAGATGACCTCCCTGCTGTTGCGAATGGCACAACATAGCACCATACTGAAGATCATCCCAATGATCTGTCGAGAGGGAAACCGATTTTTAATAAAATCAGAAAAAGAAGTGTGTATGTGTGTGTGTGTGTGTTCTCAACTCTTCCCAGACTCACCATGACTCCAGCGATGCCGATGCCCACGTACCCAATGATGTAGAGCTTGCTGTTGAAGAAGTCCTTGATGCCTGTCTCGCAGTCCTGCAGACCAAAGATAAGAGGAGACAACTTGTAGTGAACCATGTGACCAACCAAGTGACAACAAAGGGGCAGGATTCACTTTGCTTGAGTCTGAAGCTGGTGACAGGTCGTACCTTGGTATCTGGTTTGGGATCAGGGCAGGGGCTCGCTGTGGTTCCACAGCAGTTCAGCTGAGAGTGGGAAGACAAGCGTTATATAATGGAAACATTAACGAGCAAGTCGTCTGCATTAAGATCATTATTTTTCACTTACTACTTTCTGGTATGAGATGATTAGCGTGCCGTTGTTATTTTCATTGTAGGTCGTTGTGTAGAAGTTCTGAACGTCTTCAATAATCTGTGTGAGAGAGGACGAGTGAATAACCATTGGGATTTAACACACTCACTGTGCTACTGAAGCTGTAAAATAATAAATGTACCTTGTCTTTGTTTAAGAACCCAAACACTCCCGCAGCCACCTCGGCACCGAAGATGATCAACAGACAGGCAAAGAACTGAAAAAGCCACAGATGACAGTAAGTGTGCGGTACATCTAAATAGGTTATAGGTGAAATATGTTCTTCTTCTACTAATGGCTGTTGCGTTCAGATGTGTTTGTGCTCACCGAGCCCAGCAGGCATTGAGATTCTCGAACAGCTCCACAGCAGCCAAAGAAACCGACCAGCATCACCAGGCTGCCAGCTCCTATCAGGATATACACACCTGGAGGAACAGGAGAAAACTTACATGCAGTGATGTAATGGTAAACAATACAACCTTTAGTCATGAAAATGCCTTTTACTTTGATATATTCTATTCACCAACATAATGAAGATCAGTCTAAAAATCCATCCACTCTGCTTGTGTGGTTTGATTCCTCACTACATCTCTTTTCCCAGCTCGTTCACCCGGCAATTTAAATTCACAGATTCACCAGCAGGGGGCACCAAAGAGCCGGGGATCTAAGTTGAAACAGTCACTATCCAGATTGCCAAGCAGAGCTCAGACGGTGGCATTAACATTTCAGACTGTACTATTTCTGTGGTCAACTGGGCAAAGGCAGCAAAGCGATCAGAGCTTTGTCAGATCCTTTATTAGAAGTGGACCCACTTTTAACAGTGTCCTCATACAAGATGCCTTGTAAATAGCGTTGTTGGCAGGAGCCTAATTTAGGGAGACAAAGTGGGATCCTGCGTGCCCCGATCTTCCATTAACCCTCTCATTAGGAAAGGTGCATGATGGGTAGGTCTGCAGGGAGGAATCCCACAACAGGCCGGTTCAACCAGTGCACTCGTACAGGTGGGGTCTGCTGCTAGGAGACAGCTCAGCAAAGGACGGGGGTGAGGGAGGACGCTTCAGCCCCCAGGTGATGTGGGCTCAGGTGGGAACGAGAGGAAGAAGAGTTCATAGGATCCCGTTGTGGCAACAAAAAGACTTGATACAATAATTGAGTTAGGTGCGTCATTTCTTTTGTTGTCAGGAAGGAGAGTTAGGCTTAAGGTGTCAAATGATGAGTTGGCTGATCAGCTTTTAACTGGTGGCAAGTGATGCTGCTGCAGTCACAAACTAATAGATATGGTCTTCTTGTTTTCAGGCAGAATCCACTTAGTGCGTCATTTCAAAGTACAAAGAAAAGAGGTGTTCTGCGTGGGTTTGATGCCATGGGAAGGAGGCATAGCAACTGTGGAGTGCTTTCAGCTGCGTCTGTGGGGACAGGGCTCTCAAAGTCATGTGTGAGCCCGAAGCTCTCAGAGGACCTGACAGAAGCCGCCCATCCACAGTCGAACCACATGGACACCTGAGATTACGCACACACAGGAAGAAGTGATGAAGTTCCTTTACGGTATTACAGGCTTTTGTAAGAAAGTAGTCACCCTGTGCAACACTTACCATTACACAACCTTATAGGTCCTAAACCGGCTTTGAGAAGTAAATAAAGTACCCATCAGGAGGAGAATAGTTTAGTCTGGAGACTGTTAAATAACTGACATTATCATAAGTATCAGTGTAACTAATTGCTGTGAGAGCAGAGGAAGGGTAGTCCTAAACAGGACAGTTAAACACCTCTCTCCTCCTCTTCCCTGCTTTCCACTGTCATTTCATTTGACTTCCATCTTGTTTTTCCTTCAAATCCTTGCCACGGATCCCCATCTGTTTCTATGATTGTCCTCTTCCATATGTGAATGAAGCACAGACATCCCCAATAATCTACAACCTCGATTCCAAAAAGGCTGGGACGCTGTGTAAAATGTTGATAAAAACAGATTTTGACGGTTTGCAAATCATTTAAACACTGTATTTAATTGAAAATAGTGCAAAGACAACATATCAACATTTATTGTTTTACGTTAAGTTTGATGCCAGCAACACGGTTTAAAAAAGTTGCGATGGGAACAACAACAAAACACTAAAAATTGTGTAATGCTTAAAAAAAAACACCTGGAGTAACATCTCCCAACTAATGAGGTTAATTTGCAACAGTAACATGACTAAGTATAAAAAGAGCATTCCAGAGAGCTGAGTCTGTGAGAAGTAAAGATGGGAAGAGGTCCGCAACTCTGTGAAGGACTGCGTGAACAAACAGTTCAACAATTTCAGAAAAATGTTCCTCAGTGTAAAATTGCAAAGAATGTAGGGATTTTCATCATCTACAGTTCATAATAGCAATAAGAGATTCAGAGAATGTAGACAAATCAAGGGACAAGGCCGAATAAGATCACTGGACAGCCGTGATCTTCAGGCCCTCAGGCACTGGTGCATTAAAAACAGACATGACTCTGTTGTGGAAATCACTGCATGGATTCAAAATCACTGCCAAAAAACACTTTCTGTCAACACAGTTCATCCACAAATGCAGGTTAAAACTGTATCTTGCAAAGAGGAAGCCATATATAAATAAATATACGATCCAGAAAGGCTGAAGACCTCTCAGGGCCCGAGTCCACATTAGATGGACTGAGGCACAGTAGAAAATTGTCCTGGTCTAACAAATCAAAATTTGACGCCACATCCTCCACTCTAAAGAGGGGAGGGACCACCCGGCTTGTTATCAGTGCACAGTTCAATATCCAGCATCCCTGGTGGTATGGGGAGGCATAAGTGCCTGTGGCTTGGGGAGATTACACATCTGGGAAGGCACCATTAATGCTGAGCAATATATACAGGTTTTGAAGCAACATATGCAGCCAAGTAGACGTCGTCTTCTTCATGGCTAAATCACATTCTGCATGAATAACAACAGCATGGCTCTGTAGTAGAAGAGTCGGGGTGCTAAACTGGCCTGTCTGCTATCCCAGCTTGTCACCCATTGAAACCACCATTTGGCACATTATGAAATGAAAACTACAACAAAGGAGACTCAGAACTGTTGGGCAGCTGAAATCCTATATCTCTCAAGACTGGGACAACATTTCACTTTCAAAAGTCCAGAAACTGGTCTCCTCAGTTGTTCTGTTAAAGAGTGCTGTTAAAAGAAGAGGTGATTCAGCACTATGGTAAACATGCTCCTGTCCCAACTTTTTTGAAACATGTTGCCAGCATCAAATTTAAATTGAGCATATATGTTTTTATAAAGTAATAAAATATTTCAGTTTCAACATTTGATATGTTGTGTTTGTTATATTTTCAATTAAATATAGGGTTTTAATGATTTGCAAACCATCAAATTCTGTTTTTCAACATTTTACACAGCATCCTGACTTTAAAAAAAAAAATCAAATCAGATTTAAACATTCATTCAAACATTCCATGTATGCTAAACTTGGAATTTGGACACTCATAACACTATGACACAGATACACATTCACACACAGAAAGACCGACTTGCATAGAAGACTTTACTCTACTTTTCCCTTGCACCATAATTCTGTGCATGTGTGGGCTTTTTAATGTGCTTGTGGAGAGTGTGTGTGTATGTGCATAGAGGAAAGCTTGTATTAGGAATATCCCCTCTGACATAGCCTGTGGTACTAATATATGCAGCATGTTCAAAAATATATATTTTTAGATTATAATCAAAGATGACACTTTCTGCAAACTACTGTGGAAAGTCACAGTTTGCTGAATCCATTTGATTTGAAAACATACAATGGTGTCATGATGTGACACATTTTCAATATGGCCAATGAAGCCGAATTTGTCATATATTCCTATTTTCCATTGCTAAGTCAGCAAAGTCTAATTGCTGACACTTTAGAGTAAATTTGGTCTCTCAGCAACAAAAAAAGGCCAAAAATGCAAGCAGTGCTTATAAAATGAAAAATATAATTTTGTGCAACAGCACTTTAACAAACTTTTAATAAAACCTGAGAAGAATTATTCAGTGCACTTCATCATGATATTGTTGTGTGTACATCGGTTGTGGAGATGAGCTGACGTTTGCTATGACACTCACCAATGAAGAAGGTGTCTGGGGCCTTGTCGCCATTGAGCAGAGACACAGTTTCTGGGTCAAAACGCAGCCACAGTCCCACTGCCAGGACAAAGGATCCCATCAACTGCGAAGGGAGTAGACACAGAGAGACTTGTAATGAGCTTTAGCTACATATGACAACTTATTTTAGAAAACATACGCATGGAAAACTTTCAGAAATAAAGAACAACTTGTCCACAGTCACGCACTGTCAAGACCCTTTTCTCCCCTCTGGTTGAAGACATTTAAAGGCATATGGCTGCAGACAACCATTACTTTGAGAAATCAGTAATAAAGTGGAAAATCAATGTTCTCTTATGTATTTCATAATGAAGCATGTTTCTCCTGTCGTTTCCATCCTGGCTTTAGATCTGACTTCATTGCTGCAAATTGGTTTTGGGTGATCATTACAAACAATCTTTTCATCTGAAACACAACAGTGGAAGTGCATGTTGCTCAGCTCTTCAGTTCTTTAGCTCTCTCTAAATGTGATTTTTCCACATAAATAAAGCAACTGGTGCCGTGTGGAGTTTCCACTCTGGCCCTCCACCCTTTGCACTTATGCAACAGGAAAATTATTTCAAGAGTAAGATTGGCTAAAAATTGAACATGTTTTGGCCAAAACAATGGGTCTCAATAATAATATGTCTGCATCATGGGTGGATCATCTAATTGTTCTCAACCAATATATCCCATTAAAGTTTGACTTACGTAACTTTGAAACAGCCCTCAGTGAATTCTGGCTTTCCCAGTAGGGAGAAAATGACCAGCTTGGCTGCGGGCAGCAGTGTGGCACCTTGAGCTTTAACAGGCTCTCTTGTTTGTTTGGAAATGTGGTTCCATGCTGCTCATATTTTCCTTCATCTAAACCACCATCAGTATACATGAAATCATACTCCCTGCAATGCTTCTGCTCGGGGGCAAACTGACTGTGGCAAAAACTTTTATTCTCTAAGTGGACAGAAGACCTTGATTTTCCTGAGATGCATTCAAGGGCAGACTCTGCGGTAGGTGCTCGACTGTCAGATCAATACTGAGAGGTTTTAATGATCAGTGTGTCCGTGCCCCCTGAGGATAATCCAGTCTAAAAACCTTCTGAGCCGTGCTTCAAAACAACAGTGTCTATGTGTGCAGAGAAATAAAATTGTTTAAATGGAGAGTAATTCTGAGCCGTCACATGGTCTCTGTGTCCCAGATCTCAGGATCTAGGTGGACCTCTGTTTGTGTGACTGTTTCTATGTCCTCGAGCTCTGTTAAGGGAATTTATTCAGAGAAACAAACCCCCCGTTGCCAAGCCATAAACAAACTGTTCCACATCTGTATCTTAATTTTACTAAGTGACCCCTCTTGTTTACCAAATCTACTTTCCCTGCTTCTGCAGTTTCTCTTGTTCATCCTTGTTCTCACTACCTACACTCTCAACACTCCTCCTCCACTCCAGGTTATATTTCATAGCTTTGGTTGAAGTAAAGCCAGAATCTGTGTTGTAAAGCAGCAGAATGAGAATTCAGAATGAGTGCTGGGAAGCCGGCTTCCTCCCAAAACGAGGATTTAGTGTCATGTGTGTTGATGTATGGGACAGCTGAGCTCTTGGGGTTTCAGGATTAGCAGGTCCAAAGAGATAAATCACAGCGAAGCGAAGGTTGTAGATATGTCGACTTACTGAACCGAGCTGGATTAGTGTGGACAGGGGCTGTGGATCTGTTTAACGCTGCTATTTGTCAGGACACCTGATGGTGCGAGGGCCGCTGCCCACTGAATCGTGAGGATGTGCCCACAGTTGCTGAGAGCTGGTGTCGACCCAAGCTCGATTGTGTGATCGCCGTATGGAGGAGCAGGTGGTTGTTTCGCAGAGCTCAAGCCAAACCTCATTACTATTATGGCTACATTTAAGAGCCTTTTCAAAACCAGACGCAAAGAGGAATACCACACAAAAAGGTCTCGTTTTAGAACAGGGGAGGGCTACGTCCAACGCTGCAGGCAGTAGCTGACGTGCTAAGTAACTCTGGCACTCATGAGCCTGACTATCCCAAAGGTCCCATTAACCCCACTGCTTACATACCCCCCCCCACCCACCCCCCGACCACTTTGTCTGCCATCATT